>JANHJO010003666.1:120052-131282 GCA_032468235.1 Pseudoxyrhopus heterurus | reverse complement strand
TTCAAATTTATGTAGCTGCCCATCTCACAAAACTACAAAGCTAAAAAGATTAATAGATACAAATATAGTATTATTATTTAAAAAGCATTAAAACTGTAAAAATCCAGCTAAAGTAATAATGGGTAAAGGGAGATTAATAATAATAGAGCCACCTCTCTAGTTCACCAGTACCCTGGGCTCCCCATATAGGCTGTTGTTCATTTGTTTGTGCTTCCCCCTCCTTCTCTTTTCTTTTTCTGTTCTTTTAATCATATTTTTATGTTTAAGAATTGTTTGGTTTAATTTTGTTATTCTAGTGTTATCTGGTATTGCTTATATTTTGTATTCTTCCAAAGTTGTTGTTTAAATTAAGATTCTTCTAAAATTCTAAAAATAGTTTGAAAAAAAGATGACTTTTTAGTGATGCACAGATGGCACAGCCACCGATCACATTACATGATGGACAACAATGATGGCGTTATGGAGCACACATACGATAGAGCAAGACATTCTGCAATGGGATAGTAGGGAAATATATTGGGGGGAGAGACTGCCTTTTTGCCTTAAGTAATAATAATAAAGTCACTATAAATATACAAACACACACACACACAATTCTTCTTGGAAACACAAAGCATAGGTTAAAAGAAATCATGCTCCTACAATTGTATAAGAATCTGGATCTCATTCTTTATTCACATGTCTGCCTGTTTCTTATAAAATAGGGAATGGCTACAGATTGACACACAAAGCCTATCATTCTTCTCCTTATCCCATAATCCTTTATTTTTTATGGTATTTCTCTTCCACACACGCTTATTATCACAAAAAGAGCCTAGTTGGAAAAAAAGGATAATGGTAGCAGTTGAACAGACAAAAGAATGCACTTCTTCATGCATAAGTCAGGCGTGCATTTTACCTCTGTAGATGTGCTTGTAAGGAATGCACATACTGAAAACAGTAATCAGACAGCAAGCAACAACACTACATGTTCTGTTTCAGATTTCCAAGGATCGTAAACTTTTTTGCCAAACCAAGTACACTTGTAACTGGCCACCTGTCTAATCTGAGAAGTTTTGTCTTTTTATGAACTCATTATTTATGGCCTAAGGAAAAGAGAATGGGATTAATTTAGATAATTCCTAAAGTTAGACATTCAGACAAATCAACCACCATTAGGCACATAGAAATAAGCCATATTTTCACACAATTCAAAGGAGACAATAAAAAATTTAAAAAGGAAACAAAAAGACCAAACAGCTCCTCTAAAGCAACCAGCACCCGGATAAGCAGGGATAACACCAGACAAACAGCCTTGAAGAAAACAAATACCCTAGTCAAGGAGCTACCAGAAGGAAAGATAGGATATAAATCTAGCCGACAAATACATCTGTGATGAATTTCAACTTTAGTCCATGTGAAAATAGATTTGTATGTGGGGAAAGGAAAGAGAGATAGATAGATGTTTTAATACTTTCACACTGGGCACAGGGTACAGTTCTACCCAACATTAACAGTGCTTTTTGATACTTTTGTTAAAAGTAACCAGTTTTCAGAAAATAAGTTTACCTCATTTATGAGGAAGGCAAGAAGGACTGTGGACTCTGTGTAGATTTTGACCCGTGGGATACAGAACTGCAGTGAGGCATGAAATGGAATGAAATAATTTAATGTGTTTATTTTTGATATGACCATCTAGTAGAATAAATATTATTTTACTTTCACCAAAAGAAAGCAGAAAGCAGAACTCCAGCAGTTTGATCTATAGATTTCTGCTTCTCTCAAATAATCTTTTGTATTTATAATTCCATGAGACATTTGTATGTGTACATAACAGCACTGGGAAAATGTCCAAGGTACTGCAATGCAGTGGCTGCTTTTAAAAAAGATTTTTTTTCTAAAAGTTACAATAAAACATATCTAATCTATTCCATTTTATATTTCTGGGCAACACGCATTCTTCTGAGTGAATTATAGTTATAAATATGGCTTGAAATCAATGCTACTTTTGAATTTGGAATGCAGTTTTTCAATCCAGGTATATTTTACTTTAAAAAGATATTAAACCCCAACTTTCAATTTAACAAGGATTCCTAGTTACTTACCTTTAAAATTATAATTACACATCAAATACAATAAAATTTAAATGCATTTTGGAACATTGAAGCATTCATCAAAAGAATTAAGAAGATTAAAAGAAAATAATAAAACGGGAAAAGAGTAATTAATCACAGACTAAACATAACAGTTAATATAAAAGTCTTGACAATTAAAAGCTAGGGGGCCCAACTGATTCCATCTGCAAAGAGAATGCCATCATTTAATAGTATAATAAAACAATTTCTTGTTCCCAGCATCTGTACATCTGGCACCCAGAGTAAACGTTTAGCTGCAAATATCATGGGTAGACAGGCCACATTTTCCAGCCATCATGTCTGCTGTCCTTTGCAAAATCCATACTAAGATTGCTGATTCATTTCAGAGTATCATTGACCATATCCTATGAAACTTCAGCCAATTAGATGCCCAACAACTTGCCAAGACAACTGCAGGAATCCCTGGCAGAATGCCCATTGACACAGATAATGATGATCAGGTAGTCTGTCAAAAAGGAACCTCAGCTTCTGCACCAATCTTGGTTGTAGAGAGTGCTCTTTGACCTACTTGCCATTGGTATTAAGGGCAAAGCTGGATTTATCAGCACAACATTAAGTCCTTAAATCCATAAAAATATATAAGTACATATATGCATACAATATCAGCTATAAACTATAAACTTCAATGTTATGTGTTTTTTAATAACCATATCATCCCACTTAGGAGATATTGAGTGCCACCTGTCTGGACAATGCACCTATAACAATATCTCCAATTTGTCAGGATTAAACTTACTTTTATTTTTATGGTCCCTAATTCAGTCCATTCATTATTGATCCCAAGAACTGATTTGATAGTTTCTTCAAGAAATTTCTTCCAAAACTGTGAATTAGTTTGCCATGCTTTCATGTAGATGGTTGGAAATACTGGGAACTCAATGGACTCTTGTAGGTTTTTATAGCATTATAGCATTATATCCAAGATGGATTACATTCTAGAATTATCCCTCCAATTTTGAACAAATGAAATCATGGTTTATTGCTTAAGTCATAATTTTTTTTATGAACTTGCATGTTGGTCTTAAATATACCATCAAAATACTTTTTTTCTGAATGAATTCAGGGTGCAAGCCAGGTAAAGATGGGCTGTTTAGCCATACTGGGCTAAAAGGTATGCTATGATTTACAGAGTAACACAGAGTAATTGAATCATTTGCTGTGTCTGAAGTTTACATAGCTGTTGTGTATTTGACTGAAGACACAATCACAATTTAATGATTTCTGTTATAATTTATCTTTGGATGTTTACCCATTAATGTGGGATTTCTTATTTTTCTTACAAAAAGGATGTTATATTACATCAGTTTTTCAAGATATGTTTTCTTACATTGCCTATTTATTCCTCCCCCCAACTCCGAGTGGTAGACACTGAGGAGCGCTGTATTTGATGGATTTACTTGTCACTGAGTAGACAAACAGGTCCACTGGGAAGGTTTCTAGTGCTGATCTGATGCTTTCCCAGGTATTATCTTTGGCTGCTTATGGATGGCACTTTTTCTGAGAATGCTCTTGTAGGAGATGTGGCAGTTACAGAAGCTTTTGTGGGTAGCAGGATCCAATTCAATACAAAATTTAAAATGTTACAGTATTTTTCCTACTCTGCATTAACTCATCACCATCTGTCACTGTTATAGAGATTCTTATAATATTAAACCCCGGAGCAAATAAACAGTGATAATAATAGCAACAACAACAATAATACTTTTTTGCCTGCAGACTTTAACAATCATTAAATAAAATGGGCTTTATGGGGAAAATGGGAGTCTATTTTGTAGTACTGTAGCTGGAGAGATAGAATGGTGCAAAAAGAATTACAGCTAGACCTATATGGTAATTAAAATAAAAGGTCAAAAATCCAAGATGTCAAATAGAACACTAAGAAGAAAATGCAAAGGAGAGAGTATTCTACAACATTTCATACAATTTTTATTTTTTTGGTTTTGGAAACTCTAGTCTAGAGCTATCTTAGAATAGAATAACAGAGTTGGAAGGGACTTTGGAGGTCTTCTAGTCCAACCCCGTGCATAGGCAGGAAACCCTACACCACCTCAGACAAATTGTTATCCAATCTCTTCTTAAAAACTTCCAGTGTTGGAGCATTTACAACTTCTGGAGGCAAGTTATTCCACTGATTAATTGTTCTGTCAGGAAATTCCTCTTTAGTTCTAAGTTGCTTTATTAAAGGTTGCTTTAATAACCACTGTATTCTGACTAGAATCATATGCAGGAAGTCCTCGCTTACCAACTGCAATTGGGACCAGCAATTCCATTGCTAAGCAACATAGTTATAAAGTAAAACATCATGTGACCACACTAAGTTTACAAAATCAGTTTTGGCTGGGATTAAGCAAGTCACCTGTGGTTGTTAAGCATAATATCATATGACCACAACTTGTGACTTCCTGCTATCTTCCCCATTTACTTTGCTTATTGGAAACTGGTACAGACACACACACACACACACACACACACACACAAGATCTGAAATTATGTGCATTAAACTTAATAGAGCTTACTTCTGAGTTAAACATTTCTGGAAGTGTTTTCTAACATCTGTCTTACTAGATCACCTAATTATAAATTACAAAATTATGCACCTTCTTTATAAAGTTAAATTATTTTTGCCAGTTATTGATCAGTTGCTTGTTAGATTCTATTAATGTATATAAACTTGAGAGTGAACACAGCTTTGAAACACACCAGTAGATAAACATTTTAGATAAAAGGAATTGTTATAAATGCTTGTTAAACAATATGTAATGTATTAGAATAGAGTACTACCTTTCTAATTGCAAAAACAGTCCCTGAAGATATTATTTGTATCTATGATAGCAATCTATAGATACATGGTGAATGATCCAAGGTAAATGCAATCTTAAGCTTACCTTTTGCATATTTGGCTTGATACAGCGAACAAAGAAAGGGTTAGATGTGCTTAATGTTGCCATTAAGGAATGCAGAGAATCCTAAAAAAAGAGAGAGAGAAAGAAAGAAGCAAGGGAAGTGTTAAATTTCTAAACCATCTCAGCAAAGTTTTCCTAATAATCACAATAGCATCACCTGGTGGCACAGTGTGCAAATTGAACTATGATTTTCTTATACTTTTTTTTTAAATAAGCTCTATGACAAAGTAAAATTAATCAGCAGACAGACAGATAAAATCAATTTTGCTACGCTATGCATAATGAGCTTATTCTTATCTGGTGAGCGATGTTAATGGCCTTAAAACTCGGAATTGAGTAAGTTAAATATTTAAATCAATTCTCATTTATACAATGTACAGTGCAAAACTATTTTAAATTGCTCCTGATTCTCAAGGACAGAGATTTTTTTTATGCAGAGTACATTTGCCCATACAACTTGCCAAGAGTAAAATATCAGATTTTGCTTTATCAAGAGATAAATATATTAAAAAGTCTGCTTAATCTATATAAAGTGATTTGATAGGAGATTTCGGCAACAATAATGTACAAAACACAATGTCTGGAAAAGCTCAGTGGATAAAAAAAAACACCAACCTTAAATTGTAAGCTGACTGTGGGCTTCCGATGCTTGCTCCCACACTTCAAAGTATCTTGACCACTGCGGCTTGAAACATGCTCAAATAGGTCATATATGAAATCAAGGCTGAAATAGGAATTTAAATAATGTTTAAATACGTAATGAAAACAAAGACCCAAAGTAAACAGTCCTTTTATACAAGGACTGTTCTTTCCTTTAAAAAATATGGCTGCTTTTTTAAAAATGATACTTCCCCAAAGCTTGCCTGCTTGAAATGGCTGCCAATCCAAAATTGGACACCAAGCAGACTTAGCAATAGCAATAGCAATAGCACTGTATTTATATATCGCCTATCATGGCTTGCAACCCTCTCTAAGCGGTTTACAATGTCAGCATATTGCCCCCAATAATCTGGGTACTCATTTTACCGACCTCAGAAGGATGGAAGGCTGAGTTAACCTTGGAGCTGGTGGGATTCTTACCACTTGAGCCACTGCAGCCACTGCAATAGTTGGAATTTCTTCTATTTCACAAAAAGGAACAGGCAAAAGGATGACAGACACCATTAAGAATAAAGTACAGCATCAAATACAGGACAAAACGTAAGCTAAAGCTTTTATTTCCCCATGGAGAACCATAGCTTGAGGTTAAGGCATAATCAAGACTAGGGTACAGAAAGGAACAAAGGGTTAGTGTCCTCCTTATTTATCAGAATTTTAGAGCTCCTTCTCTTATTACTGGTTTTTCTCCTTCTAGGCACAGTCATCAAACTTTCATGAAATTTCATCTTTTGGCTCCCGCCCACCTTCCCCCCCCCCCAATATTCTTGATAATGGTCAGGAGATCTAAGCCAAAGATTTTAGCAATGTTTATTAAATCCCCACTTTGGAGTGTCTTAAACGTCCTTTTTCCCTTAAAAAAAAAGACACCAAAGAAACAAGGAGTATACTATAGAACATGTGGTAGGTTCATTTCCATCTGATTTTCAGTCTAAGGAGTTATTCATTCCAGTTACTACTTCTATAAATGAGTGTGCACTTTTCAAAGTAACAATCACACACATTTAACTTTTAACAGATTCCAGACTCCTTAACCAGATTGTCAATAAACAGAACATATTGTACAAATGGACGAATAACAGAACCTTAATTCAATCGCTTCCAACCATTTTCTGTGCATTCTCTATTAAATGCAGCCATTCAGCCTGAATGCCTTAGAAGCTTAGAAAATGTATGTTTCTGAAAATGAGACAAGAAGATGAACTGGCACATATCAGCCTAAATCTATCAGTTATTTTTCACTGATGCTTCACTATAGCATTTTTACATATATTTATGTTTCCTGCATTGGAATAGAAGAAAAGTTGGATATGTCCTTGTAAATTGTAGCTGGCAGTTTATGTAAATGCTGAAATACTTTGTGTGACCTTCAATGCCCTAGAACCTTTCAGAGGAATACCCCAAACTAGGAAAGTTTCTTGTGCTAATATAAAGCAGTGTTTTTAACCTTGGCAACTTGAAGCTGTGTGGACTTCAACTTCTAGAATTCCCCAGCCGGTATAGGGAATTTTTTTTTGGAGGGGGTTGGTCCACTCGTTGCCAAGGTTAAGATGCACAGACTTAAAATAACAAGCTTACTGAAGCATAGAGAAACATGCATCAAATGTATTATGAAGAAGAGTATGGGCAGTGTAAGCTGTTTCTCCTAAGCTTCCAACTGTTTTCCCAATGTACAGTAGATAGAAAAAAACTGAATGACCTGTTTTGTCTCCCTAAGCTAGAATGCTAGAACCTCATTACCAATATCATAATTAATCTGTCTTCTATATATGGATAAAGGAGTGCGTATTGTGCTCTCCTTTAGGATAATGGGTGAAAAACATCTCAGGTTTACACAGAACGATGTTTTGCTCTCTTCAGCAAGGGTATTTTTTTGCAAGTATGAGATATTGTAAAATATCTTCTGGAATAAATTCCAGGATTAGGAGTTCTGGGGAAAAAATGGAAGGAGTATTTATATGTTTCTGGTTGGCTTTGAGACTTCAGTAGAAAGCTCCTTCTATTTATATATGGGTACCTTCTCCAATTGTTTTTACCTATTTTTCTAATAAGGAATTTGTTTGAGGAGATCTTGATCATGATCAGGCTCTTTTGTTCTTATTTTAGTCCTTGATAGTGCTCATTTATCCTTACTTTAATTAACAGCAAGGCATACTTATTAGTGAGCTGGCTGAACTTTGGAAGTTATTGAAAGCATACACATGAATAATTACTAAGAAGTGGCTTTAGAAATTACTATTACTTTGGAATCTGAGTCCAAGGGCTATATGCACTTATACCTAATAGTGTTTACTATTGCTTTAAATTTTGGAATCATTATTTGGCTTCAAATTTTTTATTTACTTGATTTGGATATCTGATATATGGTTTTTCAATACATCATTTAAATGTGTAAGAATTTGGCAAGTCTCAAAGCATTTATATTTGGCCTTTAACACTGTATCCTTCTTGTTTTTATATATGCAATGATATTATTCCCCAAGACAAAAAGTGTGATCTTAGTGAATCTGAAAAGGACAATTTTTCTTTAGAGGCTTCCTTGTTTATTCATTTGTTCATTCATTCATTCTCAGCCCAAATCAAAGCATTGTAGACCTCTTAAACGGTTTTCTAGCTGCTCCCAGATTTTCAGAAGTTGCTTACAGTGCACAACTTTCAGGTAAGTTGATATAATTCAAGTGTTTCTTTGAGCATTTTCTGTGTCTTTTAAGGTCAATTGGTATCCAATCGAGGGTTATTGTTCTCATGCAATACGATAAGCCCATTGCCTTTTCCATGAGGATATCAGTTCTTTATATCACACTTGGGCCTGTTGGTCGATTCATGTGCACCTTTTCTTGTCATCTTGTGTTCTGTGAAGCATTTGAAACATTCCTTGTTTTTCTGTATAACTTTCATTTCTGTTTTGTTTTTTCATTTAACATCCAAGTTTCACAAATAAAGAGTATTGTTCTTTGGCCTGCTTCTGATATTACGTATGCCTTTCCATTTCCAAGAGGATCAGTTTGCAAGATTCACACATCAGATGTGTTTGTCCCTTCTATTGATGTGTGAGGTGGCTTATTAATTATAAAAAGGAGTGTCTTTTTTATCTCACTGCTATCTAGAAGGGGAAACAGATGGGAAATAAAAAACAATGCCCTTAAATAGAATAATGTAAGTAATATGGTAAGAGCTGCTATAGGTCCCAGCCTAGCAGACTATGGGTAATGTTTTTGCTCTCCCTCTGAGCAGTTAATATTTTCATTTGTTTCATAGATCACATAAAAAATAATCAATCCGTCAGCAAATATGGGTTAGCGCATTTTGTAGGGAGGCATTCTTCATAAATATCTCCCACCATTATTTAATATTAATGTGATTCACATTCCCTATTTTCTATTCATAATAAAATGTGAAAAAGTAAACCTGTTGTTGAAATGCATGTATTACAAAAATGACAGAAATAAGAAAAATAAGAAAAATCTAAATAAATTATCTATATACAACTAAAATTCTCCTGTCTGCTTCTCTGTTTGTGATCTTCAATTGTGTTAAACAGCATAGCATAGGGCAACCATTTTTCAATCAAGATAGCTCAAATGGACTGACTTTAAGAATGCATCCAAAATCTGAGATTTATTATTCCTATGTAACTGAGATTTCAAGGGTGTTCAGACCATATTGGCAAAGTTGTGGGTGTTGTGGCACTGCCACACCATGCTATAGTGCTGCTGCAATGTTGTGGTCAGGGGTGGTCACATGGTTGTGATTTCTGATAGTCCCTGCCAGCTTCCCACAAGCAAATCAATGGGGAGGCCGGCAGGAACTCGGAAGTCACTCTTGTTTCCTCTGCTTTTTTGGCAACCTGTGGTCATTCTGTTTATCACTTTAGGTAAGGAAATATCTCTGAAATGATGACCCTATAATTCACGCGTCATCCAGCTTCTTTTAATAATTACTGTTTGTTACAGAGGAGATGCAGTTGTTGCTTTTAGCATGTTAAAGCATTCCAAAGTTTTTATGTTGGTGGGATATTTTCTTTCTTGGTTTTTTGAACATGTCGTGTTGGAGATGAAACATGGTTAATTTTGTTTTCTAAATAATTTTTAGAACACCATATGTCATCTACAGGACAGAGAAAATAAAATACAATAAGAAATGCAAAAGTCTATTTTCATCACAGGGATGGATTTAGTAAAACTTGATACGTGTTGTTTTGATCTGTGTATATATTTAACAGTTTATCTCCTGGCATCTGATTGGACAGAAAGAAGAATGTTGAAGGCACTGTGAAACAGGCCATCTTTTAGAGGGTACCCAAAATTTCTTCATCCTCTCTGTGATTACAGTGTTTCAGCATCCTTCTAGTCAGCATCTTTAAGATGGGTGAACTTCAACTTTCAGAATTGAAGGCTGGTTGGGGAATTCTGTGAGTTGAGGTACACCCATCTTAAAGTTCACAAGTTTGAGAAACACTGCTTCTAGTGGCTGAGGATAGAAGATCTAAACACAATTAAAAATGAAGTCTGAAATCTTCACATGATACCCCACACCAAAATAACATGTATTAACGGTGATTCTGCATCTTGGGATATAAATCAATAACCTCTGAGTGGGGAGTCCTTCCCTCCCTGTAAGGTTAGAATGGCTAAGTAGCTCCTTTGAAGTTCATGTGGCCTATATTAGCTGCAAGAGAATGACTTGTGCTCTCTTCAGCAGATAATCATGGTCAGGAAAGTCCAAGAAGGAAGAAAAAGAGAGAGAATGAGTCGGGCTGGGGCTGGGGAAGCTTTGCTTGCGTATGCTGCTAATATGTCTGTGTACAAGTAGAAATAAATACTCTGCTTGGCACACCTTTAAGAAAAGCAGCCAGCAGAGGGATGAAGTTTTCCATTGTTTTGTTCTTCCTGCCTTGAACAGTGCTGTGTTAAGGCCTTAAATATGCACGCTGTGCTTTCTCCTTCCATGGAAGTATTTATAGAGTGCCTTTTCAAAGCTCACATCTCTCTTAACTTCCTTCCACTACCTGTCAAACTGGAAAAGCATCTTGAAACCTCTGGGGACATCCCTTCCCATTTCTTCAAGCTCCGGTGCAATATCAAAATGCTTCTTCTGAAAGAAATGTCACTGGATGGCCCACTGTGATTGATTCATGCTTTACTCGTTCTACAGCAAAGCCTTTTTCCAGCCCAGGAAAGCAGCATTGGCATGGTTGTTTCTTTTTAAGCATTCTTTTTCGTAGTATTTTGCAATATTATTCTCAGAAATAATAGTAGAGGCATTATTTATTTAGTATATGGGGAAAATATGATGAAGAGAAGCAAATATACATATACAATCCACATAATTATATACAAAACTTCTATGGGGGTATGACAGTGCCCTCATAACTGGATGTCCAGTCCAGCTATCTGGACATTGGGTTCCAGCATCGCTTCATGCACATCTTCCAAGGAACCAGAGAATGCTTATCGTGGACAGTCTAGCAAAAGGGTCTTCAAACTTGGCAAGTTTAAGACTTGTGAACTTCAACTCCCAGAATTCCTGAGCTAA
>JANHJO010003666.1:64063-75187 GCA_032468235.1 Pseudoxyrhopus heterurus | reverse complement strand
CAGTTCTGACAGACAGAACTGAAGAAGCTTATTGGATGAGAAGTGAAACATCAAGGAAAAACAAAGTCCAATTGCCTTTTGAAAAAGCACCTTTGTACAACCATGACCTGTATAACTGAGAATCTCTCTAGAAACCAATAGGATTAGCTTGCTGCTCCTTAGGTATTGCTGAGGTACACTTAGTGATGTGTCTCTCTTCTCCCTGATTTATCACCTTTCTTTCTTTTATACATAAAACCTTTGCAGTATTTACTTTACAAATATTCCTTTGGAATTAGCTGTGACTCTTGACATGTGCATAATATGTTACCATTTTTGTTTATTCACTTGGAAATAAGATGCAGGCAGTTCAATATTCTGCAGTATATTAAGATCCTAGGAAGTAAATATAGTGAATCTGGTACAAATTGTGAATTTCTTGAAGTGATTGTGTGAAAATTTAATACAATGTTTCCCCCTAAAATATAACTTCTCTTTTGGCTAGACAATCAAATCATGAAATGGGAGGAATGATTGCCTCAGAAATGAAGAATAATGTGTGTGTGTGAAAAAGAAGAGAGAGATGAGAGAGAGAAAAGGGATAGAGATAGATGGGAAACAAAACTTTCTTAGGTTATCTTGTCCTCTGAATTTGAAACATCACACAGAACTTTTAAAAATGCAGAAGATGGACTTCTCCCCCACCCCCCCATCCAATTAAATAAAGATAAAGTAAGTATCGAATTGTTCTGTCAACTTTAGCACTTGTGGGCAATTTAAAGCTCTTAGCTATGATTCCAAGCCTTCCAATCATTCAGCTCTGCATAACCTCTCTGTTGAATTATCTGAGAAGAAATGCAAGAGATAATCCCTGGGATTTCTAGGGAAAACCCTTGCCAGGCTCTGCATGTGATATACTGGCAGATCATAGCAAGTAAAAGGGTGGAAGGCAGAAACAGAGTGAAAGTTTAGTCAATACGGAATTTGCAGGGGAGCAAAAGTCCTTTAAAGGGTCTTTATTTTTCCAAAACTTTCAGAAAAAAAGGATATTTATGTGAAATTCATAGTTCTTAGCTCATGTATATTAATTAACTGATTGGTTGGTTTGTTCATTCAGTTTAGCTTTCTAGCGTGAAAGGACTAGAAATAACTTTGAGAGATTTCTTGCTTTTCTCTGAAGGCACAGTTATAAAAAAGAAGAAACAGGCAAAGCTGAGACAAATATGCAAAAGGCAGGTAATAGATAATTGTTCATCATCATTATCATCACCATCATTCTTATTCCTTGCACCACTTTCTTATTTAAAAACAAAAATGAATTTCACAACAGCAGTCTCTTTTCCTTTTAAAATACAGAGAATATAACATTCCTTAGACTGACTTTTAAAAACTATTTTCTTAATCCTGCCTTTATTATTTTTATAAATAATCCAAGCTGGCAAACATATTTAATATTCCTTCCTCCTCCTATTTTCCCCACAACAACAAACCTGTGAGGTGAATTTGGGCTGAGAGAGAGTGACTGGTCCAAAATCACCCAATCAATTTTCATGCCTAAAATGGGACTAGAACTCACAGTCTCCTAGTTTCTGGTCTGGAGCCTTAACCACTGGAGCAAAATGTCTCTTTTAATACTACTCTTATACTCTTTTACACTTTTATATTATTTTTAAAGTAGTGGAAGACTATGATGCTCAAAACTACAGGAAAAGTACTGTGAAACTGAACACCTGTTAAGAAAAAGTGAACAGAAGTCAAATATACAGTAAGTAGCAAATTCAAGTGTCACCTCCACCATGTTGTAAATGTGTATTTATTATCCTTCTTAATAGAACAACAAGCTTTCCAGATATAGCTTGTATTTCTTTTCCAAGGAAGATGCATGGAAGAAACTTAATCTAACAAAGAATATATCAGAGATAAGTAAAGACAAAAACAAAAACAAAACTCACTTACTGTGAAGCAATAGATACTTTATTCTTTGTCTGGAAGAAAACAAAAACACTGAATCTTAGGATGGACTGGTTATTTCAGTTTTAATTTTATTTCTCAAGCTGCCCTGTGTGCTAGTTGGGGTATAAATTAGAATCCAGGCTACAATTTGCTCCTTTGCTTCATAGCAATTTATTGAAGCAGGTGAATCAAATCATGGCTGGAGCATTGTTCTTAACATATCCACCATAATTTTGTATAGGTACATAAGTATGTTTCCTTCAAATTCTCATTCCTACCTCTTTATATCTCTAGTTACTTTTAATTACATGGAAAATACCACACATTAAATATGTTTTGAAATGGAATTCCTTAAGTGTAATTTATATTGCCCATTTGGGGCATTAACAAACCAAGACCAGATGAAGAAAAATGAGATCTTTGCACCCATTGTGAGCTTTTCCAGGAGTGCTGGAAAAATGGTAAGAATAAGAAAAGGTGGCATGAGGTAGCATTTGGAACAACAACTTGTAAATACATTAGTTATTTCCCACCAGTGGAAAACACTCAAAGAGATGGCTGCTTTTTCTTGGCAGTATCACCCTATCTCAAGAGCTCAACAATTTCTCCTTGTCCTACTAAATATGTGTGAGTCAAGTGTTGATTGCTGCCAATTTCAGTGGACCCTGCTGTTTTTGTTCTACTTCGATTTCTATTTTTTTCTCCTTGTGGTAAATGGGTCACTTTTGCAGCCAAGTTGAGAGACAAGAGCTTAGACAACTATTTGAGAAGATCATTTGATGCACTCTCGAGTCAACTTTGTAAAACATGGAGGGGATTACTGGAATTGTGTAGCCAGAGGTATTAGGCAAATTTCTGAATCATAAGAGCCATTAATGGCAACCATCAATATCTCTTAGAAAATCTGTATATCAAAATTCTAGGTATGTGATTAAGAAAGCAACATGACACCCTAGACACTAACATCCATGTAGCTTCCTGCCTGACTTTAATGTTTTAGAAGATACTTTAATTAAAAAGAAGTAGCAGCAGCAGGCATGGTACAAAGTTCTTTAATCATCATCATGTTTTCTTTTTGTTTATGTTTTTTTGCTAAAAATACCTTTAAATCTTTCATATGCCTCAAGCTTTCTTAAAAAAGAAAATCAGCCTGTATTTTGATTGCAAGTGAGCTGTCTAGACAATGATATCTTTGCACTTCTAGTGCATCTTACAAGAGTAAGAGCATCCCATGCACTAAAAGCAGCATAAAGATCTTTTGTGGCCCCATCACCCTTTTAAGATTTCTTTGCCCCCCCATATCACTGCTGAAATTCAGCCACAAAACCTTGACATTTGTTGGCATATGAGCAAAAGGGATAAGGAATAAGAAATTCAATAGGGCTGCTAAGCCTTCAATGATTTCAATGTACCAGTTTCATTTGTGTGCCCTCCCTGGCTTCAAAAAACAGCTTAGTTATATCCTACACCTTTTCTCTGAAAGCAAATTTATCTGAGTTGGCTGGGTAATGAGTTAACTATTATACCTCATTCTACAAGGGGCTGTTTTCCATTAGATTTTTTTTTCTCTCCAACCATGGATGTAAATGCTCCTTAACTGGGTATTCTATGTACTTAAGAAAGGATATGCAGAGAAACTCAAGTATGTTAAAATATTTGAACGGTAACCTTTATTTGCTTAGTAAGCAACCGTAGTTCTTAAAAACTCAGGCCAAAGAGTATAAAGATGTACAGAAAAGCAGGATAGTCAGTGAAACTCACAAAATACCTGTTCATTTTTAATTGGCTTCACTTGGTTCACATCCTGGAAAATAATCCAAGCCAGGGAGCAGCAAAAGGGACAGAAGACAGACTGACAAAGGCCAGCATGGTGCAGAAATGATCTGTAGTTGCAGAATTTTTAGTGACTTTTTCTACTCAATAGATCATGGAAACAGAACTTTCTTCTTTCTGTTGACTTCATATGGGTCGGACTAGAGCTGAAATCAAGAGGAGAAAACTATATGAAGGTGGAGGTTTATTCTCTGACCTTGTGATTTGGTTTCTAAATGCTTCATTACCAAGCTAAGTAACATCTTCAGAGGAATTTAGGGGATGTCATTGTCAGTATTTGTCTGCTTATAAGGGCTTGTTACTGACTCAAGAGGACGGTGCTCATCACTGATTCTCAGCCTAGGGTGCCAGTATATTCTGAAAGATGCTTCTGTCATCATATGGCCAGCATGAAAATACAGAATGCAATCCCTTTCTTGCCAAAGTGGTACCTATTTATCTACTTGCATTTGCGTGCTTTTGAACTGGTAGGTTGGCAAGAGCTAGGGCGAGAATGGGAGCTCACCCTGTCCCGCAGCACTTGGGTCTCGAACCTGAACTGTCAGCTTTCCAGCTTACAAGCCCAGCATCTTAACCATTTAGACATCACCTCACTCCTGCACACACAGATACAGGTACACAAAAGGCTAATACTTTTTTAGCTCCTCCTTAGAAAATTATGATTGAGAAGCATCAAATGAAGGTTGGGTGCTTGATTGAGAAGCAACAGATGAATACATTTTCCAACCTCCAATTAAGAAAACTCATTAAAACTTTTGACAATACTGATAAACAGTACAAGACAACTCTGTTAAAGTAATGATGTCATGGGAAATAAGAGGAGCATGGAATAAAGAAACCCAGGAACAGTTTGAATAGCATAGAACATTTTCTCCCAATAAAAGCTAATATGAAGAATTAAAGCAAAGAAATGTAAACTCCCATACAGTGGTGTATTAAGATGTGTCGATTTGTAATGTGTTGTGGCACTTCATAAATTAAAGGTTTTACTTCTCCCCTGAGAGAAAACAATTCAAGTGCTGTCAAATACTTAAACTTAAATGTTCTGCTGGTTCGACACTCCATGTTTATGATTCCAGTGAACCTGCAAATCAAGACACTATTATTTATTTATATACCACCTTTATTATTTTTATGAACAACCCACAGTGGCAAATACATCTTATACTCCTTCCTATTCTTGTTTTCCCCACAACAACAGTCTGAGAGGTGAGAGAGAGAATGATTGGCCCAAAGTCACTCAGCTGACTTCCATGTCTAAGGTGGGACTAGAACTCATGGTCTCCCAGTTTCTAGCCTGGTACCTTAACCACTAGACTAAAGTAGCTCATTTAGTGTATAGTTCTCTGATTGCCCCTGCAGGCTTGCATGTAAGAAAGTAAATAGATATCCCCCAAATTTGGAAGTAGTAAACACTTTTCAGCATATTGTATTAACACGATGCTTCTCAGTGAGGGCTTTGGAGCATTCTATGGCAAAACATTCCTCCTATTTGAAAGTATCTTCCCAATACTTTGAGTGCCCCACAGCATCCCATGTGGAGAGCTCAAATAAAGAGCTATAATTGCACCCCATCCAACACTGTTTGGTTAAAAGATTAGTTTTGCCACAGCAGATTTCCTATACACAAAGAATGCTAGTTTCAAAGCTAAAATAGATTTAAAAAGAAGGCTGCCTGAGGGTCTCATTGCAAAACTCAGGAAAAACTATATAATTCTGCTTAATAGTGGCATTATCTTTCCAGAATTTTTCTATCAATTATTTTCATTGTTGTCAAATGGTTTCAAAGGCAAATAAAATAATTGGGTAAACAGAGTGTGATGGAATGTTTAACAGACCTTGGGACATGGAGAAGGCATCTTTAAAGCAAAGATACCTGAGTCAAAGGAAGGGAGGAATCATGAAAAGATACTCAGAGTAACTCCAGCCTAATTACTTTAGGTATAACCTGGAGAATTTCCTTGGCAGGCTTTCAAGATTTTGTTCCAACACGCTACTAGAAATAAAGATCTTTTCAGAAATCCAAGTGCTTATTTTTTAGCCTGAGTCTGCCTACCTTGAAGGCCTTAAGACTGTCCTATAAACACCAACTCAGAACATCTAAAACCAGAAGAAGCTGCAGAATGACTAACTAGCTCAAGTATTTGATGTAGCAAAGGGAGAGGAAAATACTCCCAGAAAGTCAGACGTGAAAGACTCAATCAATCATTTTGTGCGGTGTTCAGAATACAGCAAAATTGGAGGAAATGAAAGTCTAAGCAAGCAACTTAAAAAGTTTTCGTCTCTCCCTCTCTTTCAGGTGAGCTTCTAAAGGAGGCGGTTCCATCGTGGGGAAAATGGAAATTGGCCCATTCCATAATGAGAATAGGTGAAGCAACAGAAGCAACCTTCTAAGGAAAGGTAGAATGAGATGAAAATGATATGGTGGATTGATCTGAGCTTTTTTGTTCATTTCATTCTATTTTGTTCTACCTATATATGTATGTATGCCTACAGATAGTCCTTGACTTACAACAGTTCATTTAGTGATGGTTTGAAGTTACAATGGCACTGAAAAAAGGGAATTATGATTGTTTTTCACATGACCATTGCAGTATCTCCATGGTCATGTGATCAAAATTCAGACACTTGGCAACTGACTCATAGTTATGATGGTTGCAGTGTGTGGTCATGTGTGACCTTCTGACAAGCAAAGTCAATGGGAAAGTCAGATTCACTTAAAAATTGTGTTACTAACTTAACGACTGCAGTGATTCACTTAACAACTATGGCAAGAAAGGTTGTAAAATTGGGCGAAATTCACTTAATAACTGTCTCACCTAACAACAGAAATTTTGAGCTCAATTGTAGCCCTAATTTGAGGACTACCTGTATATGTACATTCAGACTTGCAAAATTGTTGCGAGTAAAAAGCTATGGGACCTATGAGATTTTCCTCTTCCTTTCTTCAAATGTCTCTAGTTATCAGCTCCTTCACCTGAATCTGCCTAATAAGCACTTTTCTCTCTGCTGAGATCCATTCTGACAGGACATCCTGTCATCCAGTCATACAGGTCATGGTTGTCCCAAAGGTTCTTTTTCAAGAGACAACTGGACTTTCTGGTTTTTCTTTGAAGAGAAGACATTTCACTTCTCATCCAAGAAGCTTCTTGAGCTCTTTTTCAGCCCTAGAGTTGAAGCAAAACGTCTTCAAAGAAAAACCAGAAAGTCCAGTTGCCTCTTGAAAAAGCATCTATGGGACAACCATGACCTGTATGACTGAGAATCTCCATAGACATTCTGGCAGGACATTTTAGATTTAGATAAGGAAGGAAGCTCGAAGAAAGAGCGATGGAATGTCTCACCCATCTTCTCCTGAGGTAAAGATGCTGTTAAGAAATCTCTCTGTAAAAACATGTTACTGGCAACAATCAGACAGATTTTCCAGGTAGCGGGAGGTTACAAAAGTAGGGATTACAGGCCGTCCTTTATTTATGACCATAATTGGGACCAAAATTTCTGTTGCTAAGCAAAGGCAGTTGTTAAGTGAGTCATACCCAATTTTACGATCCTTTTGCCACCATTCTTAAGCGAGTCACTGCAGTTGTTCAGTGAGTCACACAGTTGTTCATTCAACGCAGCTTCCCCCATTGACTTTGCTTGTTGTATTTTTGTTGGAAAGCAAACTGGCTGGGAAGGTTTCAAATGGTAAACGCAAGACCCTGGGACTCTGCAACCATCATTAAGTACATGCCGGTTGCCAAATTTTGATCAAGTGGCTGTGGGGATGCTGTGATGGCCATAAGGGCAAGGACCAGTCATAAGACACTTTTTTTCAGTGCTGTTGTAACTTCGAATGGTCGCTAAACGAATATCTCTTAAGTCAAGGACTATCTGTATGTGAGAAGGTTTCAGGGATTCTGCTTGAGAAACCCAGAGTGGCCATCCCATTGGGTATCTGTGTGTGCATGAGGAAGCCTACACATGCATGGCTAAAGTGATCGTCTACCTCACACTAACTGACAGCCACATGCAACTGAGTTTCAGTCCACATTTATTAACTTAAGACAAAATGGCATCTATATCTATGCAAAGATCACATAAAATATCAGACTACCCAAACCCTACCTTGTCTATTAGGGGAAAAAATGATTCTCTTTTTTTAAAAATGGAAATTAGGAACTAGGACTGAGAAGAGAAACAGAGTGTCTTCCATCTACCTAGCAGTCCCAGAGCTCTAATAGGGAGCCCTGAAAGAACAGAGACTGTCTTTTATCTTTGAAAAGTAAAACATTAGGTAGAAACATTGTGTAAGATTAGTTTTAATTTGACTGTGGGTATCTAATTATAATAATAAAGTCTAATTTGTTATTTCTGTTGATTGTGGTCCTTTATAAGTGCAGTCCTTATGTGGTTATGCAAATTAGCACCTTTTTACATCAGAGCTGCCTCTACATTAGAATAGTAAAAAGATCAGTAACACTGTGTATTTGGCTCAGAGCTTTAAACTGCCGGCTGTATTTTTCTATTTGATGTTCTCTTCAGATGCTATCTGTGTTTTGAACAGTTCTATATTTTTATCACCTCCTCTAATGCTGAATGTTTTCCATGTAAATTGTATATAAAAAGAGGATTTTTTACCTTTTCTCTGTTCCCTTTTTTCTAAAAACATTCATGGTTTCATGAAATGGACCTATAGCCATATCTGTATCTCGAAAAGTTTGTGTATGTGTGATTTGTCTTGTCACCTCTTGCAGTGGTGGAGATAGTGTTGTTATTTCTTTATTTCCTTTCAGATTGTCACGAAGTGACATGAAGTGTGGGAACTTTATCTCTCTCTGACATCTCAGGGTTATACCCAGGCAAGCACTCCATGGAAGGCAGAATAACCAAGCCACTGTACAGATGCAGTAACTAGACTGTGTAGATGCCCCAGGGTCTCTGAGAGAGGAAATTTGAGACCTCCGGTCTGTTACTTTATGGGCTCAGATTTGCTGCTACAGCAACCCACATATACTGTATATCGCAATTACACTTATACTTATATATCCCTTCATAGAGCTTTACAGCCCTCTTTAAGAGGTTTACAGAGTCAGCACATTGCCCCCAACAATCTGGGTAATTGTATAGACCTCGGAAGGATGGAAGGTTGAATCAAACTTGAGCCGGTCAGGATGAAACTGCTGGCAGTAAGCCGTGAGTTAGCCTGCAATACTGCATTCTAACCACGGCGCCACCACGGCTCCTAATATACAGGAATCACAAATTATCTGTTTTCCAAAGATAGTTGAGCCAACCCTACTGCTTGATCAAATAAATGTTTTTACCCACACATAATCAGACAAATGCATTAGAATTCCAAAGTTATTCTGGAGTTGGGCGGCGCTAAAATGTAGAATTAAATAAATAAATACATCTGGAAATACATTATTTTTAATCCATTGGCAAGTTTTTGAATATTTGGAGTAAGACTGCTAATACTGCCTATATAATAACAACTGTTAATCCCTCCATCTTGGAATTCTTCTCACCCTGAAATTTTTATGATTTTTTTTTATAATTTTAAAACTCTTGATTCTAAATTATTCTGGTTTTAACGTTTAAATTTACTGATGGTATTGTGCACCACACAGAGCCACTCTCCAAGGGACAGTTAAGAAACAGGAATGTGTTTCTTACACACACATATACACACACATATACAATATCTTTCATCTATCTATCTATCTATCTATCTATCTATCTATCTATCTATCTATCTATCTATCTATCTATCTATCTATCTATCATCTGTCTATGTCTGTCTGTCTGTCTGTCTGTCCATCTTGTGTACATGACTCTGGATAGCTAACAATTAAAACAAAAATAAGAACAAGTAAAAAACATAGCCAATGGTTAAAAACATAAATAAATAATAGTACAGCTATTCATAAACACCATTTTGGTGGACCTTTGTTTTTGGCCATTCTGTTCATTTTTACTAATTTTTGCAAAAAGAAACTAAACAAATGCAACCACTTGAGCTGCTTGCTTTTCTTCTCATCCATCATGAAAGGATAGTGAGGGCCATAGATCTTTAGAAGACATCTGAATAAAAAGAAAGTGAGCAGATCTGACCACTCTATTTTACCTAAGAGGCACTGAAAGGCAGAAGGCTTAAGAATACCATTGGGACAAGAACTATATTACAAAGTCTCCAAGTATCTCAGATAGATAATCCTATTTTAGACAGAAATAATGCTCTGACACATTTATTTCACAAGACTTTCAGAAAAATGGATTCATTTATATTTACTTCAAAATTCTGTATCTAGAAAGAAAATCAATGTACATAAACTTTATGGTTATTTTTGTGAGTATTCTAGGATGGAATAGAAAGGTGTTCCTTCACGTCAGCGCATAGAAAACTCATTTATTTGATCAAAAACTAGTTTTAATACTCTTGGTATCTATATGTCTGAGGAGGCAACGCCAACATAATTGCAGCAAACAACATGCAATTCTATGCTCTAATTGATGGTATTGTGCTTATTACATTAGAAATAGATTTTCGAAGACAAAAATAGTAGAGTTGCTATTATAGTTGAAACTGGTCCATTCCAGCTAAATTACAACTTATTACTTATAGACCTTCATAATCAGAATAATTCCTGGTGGCTTATAATACAATTAAAAGCAGTAAACTCAATAAACCCCGGGGAGAAAATCAATAAAATATGAAACTGTACCCACCTGGTTGTAACCCTAATTCATCAGTAGCAGCTAAAACTTCAACATCTGCAGAAAATACCTAACTTTACAGCAAAAAGGGAGCTCTGGATTTTTGACCCTCTTGATTTTGGGAACCTTTCATATTTGGTTCTGGATGGCGGGGAGGGGGGAGGGAGAGACACTGGCCCAGACATATCCAGTGTGCAATCTGAGGATCCTCCTGAGCAAATAACTTCTGCTCAAGGGACATGCGGCAGTCATGGTAAGAGTGTGCAAATTTTGGTTGTGCATCAGATGTGCCCATACCTGGACAGGGGAGCCTGTCAGGGGAACATTTTTTTTCAAAGTTCAAAATATATTTATTTACAAAGACATATATAATATGGTACATATACATGAATACATAATATGGTAACTAAATAATAATTTTTTAAGAATGTTTTATTTTTTATTTTGAATACAAATAATACAGACATAATACATATAAATCTAAATACAAAAAAAGGGAAAATACAAATATTACAGTGCACCCCCCGAGACTATTTCCCCCCTTATATTTCTTCTTCTATAACAACTAAAAGATATACAGTATTGTTGTGGTTCAGCAGCATGCTGCTGAGCTGGCAGACGATTCCGACTCCGAGGGAGATGTGGAGTCAGTGTCGGAGG
>JANHJO010003666.1:30335-41924 GCA_032468235.1 Pseudoxyrhopus heterurus | reverse complement strand
ACACACACACGGTATATGCATATATATATCCACAACTCTTACTTTAAAAGACATTTCCCCATTTCTTCCCATCTTCTCCTCTAAAAGCTAGTTACCAATTTTGCATCACAATGAAGCATTATTAATAATCATAAATGTAAACTGTTGTAATCAAGGGCAAGCATAGGAAGAATATTTAGCTTTCAGCCCAACAAGGTCTCCATATGTCCTTTAGAGCCAACTACAAGAGATATATTTCCTGAATGGAAAATAACCTTACAACAACAGAGTACGAGTGACTTGCAGAGCCGGTGTGACGTGCAATAAGTTCACATGGTGCAATAGGATTATGTGTTTGTTAGTAGGATTCATTGGGTTAGGGATTTTCTGTCTTCACTTTGAGTTGTATTGTGTTGGGGGAGGGGGTGCATGAAGGGAGGCTCAGCCAATCTGATTGTACACATGTTGTACTCTGACAATAAAGGTTTGAACTTTAGGCAATGTCCAGTAGTTTTGCATGTGAAGGAAAACGCATTTTCTCTCTTGAGGCTGAGAAGGATAGGAATATCACAATGAGTATAATGCCTATGTTTTATTATTTTAATAAATAAAAATACTAGAGTTAGCTAGGTATAATTTGTTTACCTTAAGATTTCTTGGATTACATTTGCCCCCAGAAGCACTTCCAGAACATCCACTGAGTTGATCACATGCATTTAGATAAATCCATGTGAAGAATTTAAATCAATATTAAGATTCCATTTACAGACTAGAAAAGGAACTAGAAAAAAGCGGGGTTCATTACCATGACAGATCTTAAAATGGTGAATACTAAATGGAAAGAAGCGGCTGCCACGTTTATTCTTATTTGTTGCTGAGAACTAGTTTTTTTTTCCTGCTTAGTAGGACAAATACAAAACACTGGTGCTTATTCTTGGCAATGGGCTATGTTTATCATCATCTGGAGGACAGTTATTTGGGGCACTGGAGAGGAATTTCAATTCTACTTTGTGTAAAAGAATGTGTAATCTTATTTTACAACTATTTGCTTTCTTCTACTTAGGCCTGGAAAGTGATGTACTTCCTGAACTTGGGCAGAATCTAAGCAGTCCTTTTGCTATACAAATGGTGTTAAGAGCTTGTATGAACAAAGCAAAGTAAGACTTGCTTGCATCATCTGCTTCTGCTTCTGTGAAAACAAATCTGGCTGCACTGGAATCCTGAGCAACATTTTTGGCAGAATTGCAGGCCAGTTACTATGTTGAATTCTCAAACTGGTTTTCTTTTTCCTCTAAGAGAACTCATAGAAAAGCACTTAAGAAGAACTGGACATAAGAATTTCATTTTAGAGGAATCACTTTTAGCCCAACATTTTCTAGGGAAATACTTATTTAAGCATTGTTTATAACAGAGTTGGAAGGGACCTTGGAGGTCTTCTAGTCCAGCCCCCTGCTTAAGCAGGAAACCCTATAACATTTCAGACAAATGGTTGTCCAATCTCTTCTTAAAAACTTCCAGTGTTGGAGCACCCACAACTTCTGGAGGCAAGTCATTCCACTGATTAATTGTTCGGTCAGGAAATTTCTCCTTAGTACTATGTTGGTTCTGCCTTGATTAATTTCCATCCATTGCTTCTTGTCCTGCCTTCAGGTTCTTAGGACCAGTCTATAAGATTAAGAAACATGGTGTTTGTTAAATCAGTAGAAACCAATGGAAATGGTTTCCATTAGAAACAAATAGAAATTAAACTGATTACTTTGTTCATTAAAATTTAGTAAATGTGTATGCCAGATTACTGAGGTAAAGTTGCAATATCTTGTGCAGTTTGTTTCTATAACAGGGCCACTATATGTTAATACTTCTAAAATTCTAGTTTCCAAACTTCCTGTCACTACCTCATGATTAATAATCTATTCCTCTGCGTTACCACTGCCTGATGTCACCTCACATATGATTCCTGACAGCTTTTCAGAAACAGATGCAAATTCCTTATCACCACTCATTAATACTTAAGACAATCTTATCTGAATTTCAACTGCTAAGAATAAACATTAGGATACTTCTCTTTACTATCAATTCCCACTTGAGTAACTAAACACACAATGATTAAGAATGCTCTTTATCCTAGCTGCTCTTAATATTTTCTTTTATGTGTCAAACAGTTGTTGGAATATAGATTGGGCTGATGTCTTTCTCCTTTGGCCTTCTGTTGACTGCAAAGCCAAAAACAAGTGCTGCTAGTAGTCAGCCCCTCAATCAATAAACTCTGAGGGTAGCCCAACAATCAACTGGAAGTGACCTAAAGTCTACAGGAAAGTAGTAGGAGATATCAGAATGCTGAGATAAACCCAAAGATATGCATCAGCTCAAAATATTAGAAGAGGGGAGAAGAATTGAAAATAATTCTGAGCATATTAAATAGCTTCCCAGAGTTATGGAATGTTAGATAAAGAGGAGAAAAAATAGTTCCTCTGGATAAGAAGACATGGCTGAACAGAAGCACATCAGTTAGAACTAAGAACATAAAGTAACATACTGCATTCTACTGTGAAACATATACTCCTGTCTAGCATCCCCTGAATGGAAGGGGTGGAGGGCAGGTCTTTTGAGAACAGTAAATCAGGAAGAATGTTTGGAGAACATTTAAAAAAACCTGTAATTTACAGTAATCCTAGATGAATAAGATGTTCAGGTAGATCTTCAGGTTGTCACTTCATACCATATTATTCTTGCAAATACATTAGTGAAAGTGATTAGTTACACAAACTATTATGCCAGTCTGGAGAGCTGGGATTTCAAGATACAGGAAACAAAGCATCTGTTGTATGGTATATCTTTCCCTTTAAGGTAGCACACACAGCAATTCTCCTTTGGCTACCTGGTCCTGTTGCTTCCATGGTGACTGTTCTTATTGAGATAACTGGGCCTGCTTATGTCACCTATGAAAAGTTCTTTTATCTCTGGTATGCCAGCAGCCTCACCTTCAGGGACAGCTTACCAATCCATCTACCTGACTGATCAAGGAGCCATTCATGTACACCACGATGATACAAAAACAAATGTATCTCTGAAAGTCATATGTATCCTGCTTAGTTCTGTGAAGCTTTGCCAACTCTTGCACTACTTGGCACAGTTTATTTTAATTAAATCTTTTGTCTTGGAGCCTGTGATTACCTGAGACTGACAGCTGCCCTCTGCTTATGAATGGAGGAGAGGGGAGGGTAGAGAAAAAAATCTGGCAGGAGTTAGATTAGGTGAAATCCACCACAATGCTAGGAATGTTGACAGTGCATGATATATACTCAAGCAAAATATCAAGCAGCTGAGTCTACTCAGTTCCTCTAAAAGACAACAAAGCAGGACTGTCAATAGGTCGGATGCATCACGCACTGGCCACGCCCATGCCCGGTTTAGTAAAAGGGAAAAAAGTCCTGATATGTCGCATGATGCCTCCGTGATGATGTGAGTTTGATGTCCCTGTGTTAAAGGCTTTGCATTCCTTCTTTCAAGAAGTAATTCCAGAGATTGTAGAAAAACCACTAAACCACATTCTTCTAAAAAAAAAAATTAGAAGAATTACATTATAGGCTGGTGGGCAATATATAACTGTAGCCTTCTCTAAAGGTATTATGTGCAGAATGAAGAGCCTTGACATGATCTTGCTGTGTCCTCTGTGGCCATCTCTAGAAAGGGTGTAGGAGAATTTTGTTCAACCCCCTGACATTTAAGTGCTGAAAAGTTCCATTTTATCACTTTTGTTATTTGAACCAGACCAACAGAGGCAGTTAATCAGTTATTTCTTTACAGACCTGTTCTAGATGGAGTTACACTTTTCCTAATGGATCAAAGCCATAGGTTGGAGTGTGGTGGAATAGCTTTTCATCTATCTTTAATACTAAAAGACCAAGGGGCTGATGGAATGCTTATAAGCGCTATATGCATAGAGCTCGAAGAATTGTTAGAGACCCCATACACACCCACTTTATGGTCTGTTTCTGTTGGTCTCCTCTGGGAGGAGATTTCAAAGTATTTCCAGCAGGATTACCAGATTCTGTAAAAGCTTTGTTCCCTATGCCATCCGTCTGGTAAACTTGCAAGATTCGTTTTTCTCGCCATGTACATGTATAAAACCAAACTAGACTGTGTTGTTTCTCTGTGTCCTATAATATATGCGGATATGTGGGTAAATGCATAAATTTTTTGTCATGTTTATGTGATGTATATTGGAGATGGAGACCCTTTGAGAGCTGTATGCAACGAAATTTCATTTTAATGTATGCCGATTATTGTATATTTAAAGTGACAATAAAGTTATTCTAAGTCTAAGAATGTGAAGCCCTTTTTACCAGCTTAGCCTGATGTGTCAACTATGGTTCTGTTTGGACAGAAGTAGCCTCAGAAAGGTAGTTTCTCACTTAGATTAGTGCAATGTGTTATATGTGGGCCTACCCTTGAAGTTTATTCAGAAACTTCAGTTAATACAGAGCACTGCTGGATTTAACCTTTAACATCTTTTGTACCTCAGGACCAAAGCATCTGCATAAGGACTTTCTCTTCCATTATGCTTCTATCCAAGCTAAAGTCTTCTTCAGGGACCTGTTTTGGGTACCCTTCCTGTTGAAGTGCAGTGAATGGCTACTTATGAAAAAAAAAAAAACTATTCAATAGTACTAGGCAAAGACATTTTATTCCCTTGTGTTTTTTTAAATGATGCATTCATTCTGCTAAGATTTTTAACGTTTTCATTGTTGTCTTTACTTATAATATTAATATGTATTTGCTGATTTTCTTTTGTATCTTTCAATGCATTTTTATAACAAGTCTTCATGTTTGTGTTTTAATCTATCATTGTTAGTGTAAACGTAATTTTAAATTGCTTTCAGTTTTCTCTTAACAGGGAACAGCATAGAAATGTTTGAATCAAAAGTAAAATTAATGTGTTTATTTTAGAAGAAAATTTCTTAATTTAGTTGGCTGCAAAGCTAATATGATTTGGTTGTCTGTCAGTAATTCAGCAGGCAGGATTGAAAGGGATTGTTAGATAAATAGATATGTACCATACTTTACAAAAAAAAAAAAAGCCTTCTGTTTTGCTTGGCTTTCCATACCAGGGATCTCCAACCTTGGCAACTTTAAGACTTGTGGATTTCAACTCCCAGAATTCTGGGAGTTGAAGTCCACAAGTCTTAAAGTTGCCAAGGTTGGAGACCCCAGCCTGATGATCATGAGATGATGTCCACCATTTTCTAGACCCAGATATAGGCTTGCAATCTACACTTAGATATACACAAGTAACTAATGCTATTCATACATAAAATCTAATAATTTTCCTTCTAGTGCTGAAGTGCCCTCCACAGAATTAAATGTGTGGCCATTTCATTGTAATCCAGACTGCATGCTGAGAATGTATCCATATGTTTTGCACAAGAACTTTGACAGGTATTTGGAAGAGTAAATAAGGGAGTTGTGGGATCATTCCTGAGAATGCCTTTTACCTGGAGGAATCCTTGGCACCACATTGACATCAAAGCACAGGTATGCACACAAAGTTTTCCCAAGGAAAGTTCTGAAATGGTCACTGTAGGGTAAAGATGAAATTTAGAGTGGGTTTAACATTCCAAAACTCAGTTTACTGTGAACAGGATGTTTCAAAAGTCTCAAAATATTCGAAAATAATTGCATGTCCAAGAACACATTGCTAGATACCTCTTTATCTTAATCTAATAACATAAGATAGATGACTTTAATATATGTAGTTTTAAAATAGCCTCTGCTTGTTTCAAATAATTTCTGAATTATATTGTGATAGCTATAATAAAAAAATGTTCACACATAAACAAATTCAACAACATAAATGAAACATTTGAGAGATAAAGAGGTTGAGTGCCAACATTTTCAGTAATCATCATCTGGTATAAGGCTTCCATGGTATTTTTAGAACAAAATTAATATACAAATATACAATGACTGCATTTTGATTCCCATAATATTAAGCAATAAAGCTAGGACAAGGCAATTCACAGTTTTCTTCATATTCTTATACTGCAAGCATGGTTTTTATTTGTTGTTTTCTATCTAGTTATCAAATGAATATTGCTCACAATTATGTGGTCCAAAACCATTTAGATCTTTGGATAAAGACACCTCTCATTTGAAAGGTCAGCAGGGTGCTTAGCAAAGACTGATTAAGTAGGTAAGTTGATGGATGGATGGACAGATGGATGGATGGTCAGATGGACAGACAGACAGATAGTCATCAAGTTGTTTTTTATTCCTATTGACCACATATGTGGAGGTCAGATCAGTGACCAGGGAAATGGCTTGATAAGGAATTTGCAATGGAAGATAAATTTCAAAAGGAAAAGAAGGAAAAAGTTGAAGATAATGATCCAAATGAGTTAAATTTGTATTTAGTCTATTATAGTGAAATGGAGGGGAAAAAATCCACAATACAGTAGCCATAGTAGGGTTAATTCAATTTTGCCTTGAAATAGATTTGTTTGTAATTCTATGAAACATTTTTTTCACCGTTATAAATAGAAGTGAGCTTTGTGGGCAATGAAGGTGGTTGAGCAGGATGAGATAATTACTTTAGACTCAAAATATGACTCTCAGACCTCTTGAGGAAGTTTGGTTGTCTATCTAAATAAACTCTGCAGATACCTTAATATAGACCTCTCTTATCCATGACCCTCTGTTCCTTGGTTTAATAACGATACTAAGTTATTGAATGGAGGGAAAAAATCAATTAAAGTTGATTTCAATTTTTCTTTGGGGATGTGCTAGACATTTTTTTTCCATAAGGACTTTCAAGATATGATTCAGCTGGCCTCCTAATTAATCAAACTGGCAGAACCAGTTAGTGAGAAAGGTGAATGCAATCCACAAGATTTCTTTGTATTTTTACCTTCTTCACTAAATGTAATTAACATTATGGCTATTGGAATAAAGCTTCCAATGCTCAATATTATGTGATTATCTGTAAGCATTGTGTTTAAATTATGACACACTCACTTTTTAATATAGTAGCTAGAAAATGAAGAGGTTTGCGTATAGTGACCTCACTACAATTAATGGGGAAGCAATGCTGATATTGTGGTTTTTTTTAAAAAGCAAAACTCTGACATATCTTTCATTTAATTAAATGTTATAATTTACCATTTCTTTCCCATAGGGCTTCCTCTTCTTAAACAGACAAGTCAGCTCATGCTCTTCCTTTGCCCACAGTCAACAAGACAGTCAATACACACAAATCCCATTCTTGAGTAGACAGGCTGGAGGCACCCATATGCATGGCAAAATCAAGGTCTAGACCAGGGATGGAGGGGGAAAAAAAATCTCCAGGTTTGCATGACATATCTCCTCAGCTCTGCTTTTGCCAGCAGGAGAAAAAAAAATTTTTTTCTTGAGATAAAGCAAAAGGAAATATGATATAAAGCAGATGCCTTGGAAGACAACCAAGGAGCAAGAACATCTAGAAGAGAAGCACTGGAAGATGTTAGCAAGGAGGGTGGAAAACAGGCATATGGTTTTGAAAAACTAGTTTTGAGGAAAAGAAGAGAGCTTAGCAGCACTTGGCTAGAAAAAAAAATCATGGCAGGAGGAAAGCTCAACTTCTCTAGGACTAGATGGAAGGGAAAGTCCTGCCTGGAGCTAAGGAAATATTCAGGAAGCGGAGCAAAAAGCTATGTGGATGAACAGGAGGCAAAAAATCTAAGGGATTATTTAAGGCCTATGTTGAAAACAGAGTTAAGTATCTCTGGGCTGGAGATAAGAGAAAATGTCAGATCATGAACCAGAAATCTCTAGGGACTTAAGAGGAAATACTCCCAATATTTGACTGAAGGTTCCAATCTATTTTTATTAATATTGCTTTTTACTTTGTTTACAGGCAAGTAAATTTATCAGACTACGAGAGTCCCACTTGTCTCCCAAGCTTGTGTTAAGATGGAGCGATCTATTCAAGATGTTTTAGGAAGATGAATGGTGGCAGTGTGAAAGTATTATGTAGCCCATAATCAAAAACCGCACCATGCACTTGGGCAGGAACAGGGTGCTGACAAAAGGTACAGTTGGGAGGATCAAGACTTCTTCAGCCACTCTGCACACTTGTTGGCATCCTCTTCATTTCCAAACATTATTAATGCAGTGTAATTTACAGTCGCACCAGTTGCAGAAAAAGTACCTGGCATATTTATAAAAATAAAAATGGTAACAAGAAAAGGCAGTTAAAATCAAATTTAAGAGAATGTACTTGGTCTGAATTGCCACTAAGTCTTCAGTCCTAAATGAACAGCACAGATCCAGACATCATTTTATTCGTTTTGATGTCAGACTTAGAAACCATAGAAGAATCAAGATTCCCCTTGCCAAACCAAAAGTACCAAGAAGTAGTAAAAAGTAGCTGAAGAACAATACAGTGATAAGAAAGAAAGGCTGATTTAAAATTTGTCTAATGCATGATTCTGAGTTATATAATAAATATGGATTTGCAATATAATCACTGTCTTCATGCTTAAAACTTACAATTAGACTTTCTTGAGTATGCTCGAGAGACTTACAAATAAGCTACAAGAAATGCTCTTGATTTCATTTAAGTATCAACAAAATCAATCAGTTACTAAGATGCTAAGAAGGAGAATATTATTTAGAATACAAAAATCTAAAGGTATAGTCACAAGTTCAAGGCAGGAACCTTATTTTCTAGTATACCATCAAATGAATTGATCAGAAATAAATCACAGAAATAATAAACAAACTAACTTTCACAAGCTCCAGAGAGAGGGTTAATCATCAGATTAGTATATACTGCATACACCCACAGCACTTTTTTATATTGATCAGTCAAAGATTCAATGTTAGTTTTGTGTTATTTAATAAGGAAGACTAGAAGTGGTTTCGTATGCACTTACAGGTTCAGAGCTTTTAGTCTAATTGTCAAAGAAAAAAGTAATTTATGGAACTCCAAGATCTGAAAGAATTAATGGAATTATTAATTTAAAAGCATTATCCAATGTAGTATACTTGGTCTCTCTAATTGCTCAGTGTTTTTGCCACATTATGTCTATAGCAGAATTATTGATATTAAAGCTGTTTCACAGAGTTGATAAAAAATCAGAATAAGCTACAAGATTTCCAGAGTTCCATAGACTTAGGAAATGCTGAAGTCATTATGTGCCAGTATTCTTTTCTGATCCCCTTAGAAGGTATCAATCATCAAACTGCAATCTGCATCATAATGGACTCCAATGGTTTAATAATGATTTCATCGTGTTCCTAATGAGATTGGGGCTGTCCTCTGATGTGAATATTCATAAAAAAAAGTTCTATAATGGCTTTTCTCTTGATTAGCAGGCTTGGTCCTGTATCACATCAGACATCTTTTGCTATACCAAAGGGAGGGGGAAAAGAAAACAAATTAAATCCTTGTTTCAAGCAGAGTAAATTAATTTGACTTTAGGTGATCAAAAGAGGAAAAATGTCTAATTAGACATGCAAGCAGTCACTATGTTCTTTAAAAACAGGGCTATAGAGACAAAATCTTAATAACCCTCCTTATTCTTCCTCTGGCTGACAAATCACCTTTTAGATAAGAGTTGAAGATAAAATTCAGTGTAATTAAAGTTCACTAATCTGTATAGCTTTTTTTAAATAAGGTAATGATTTGCCAATGCAAATTAATCTATATCGCTCTTATATAAAGGCAATTATTCACCAATGTAGTCTCAAAATCTCTATGCAGAGGTTTTCAAATATACAGACAGCAGCTATGCTGAGACATAGGCTAATGCCTCATTCTCATAGCCTCCATCCCCAGGTCCAAGATGCCTTGCTGACTTGTCCTTGTTGAGGACCTGTCCTTGAACTTCCCTCATATAATCAGCCTTCTGCTAAGACAGGCTGAAGTCAGATCAAGGTGATTGGCAGGAAAATGGCATATTCCATCACAAAAAAGAGATCTCCTAGGCCAGGGGCGTCAAACTCATGTCATCACGGCAACGTCACATGATCGGGGCTTTTCCCCCTTCGCTAAACCAGGCATGGGCATGGCCAGCATGTGACACATCCGGCCCGCAGGCCGTGAGTTTGACAGCCCTGTCCTAGGCCAACATTCTACATCACATGGAGGAGGTGTCTTCAGCTGGTTGTCAACCTGCTGGTTCCAATTGGCTTCCCATTCGTTGTAGGAATCTCTGTTGCCATTATTGTTTCCCTGGGACTGCCAAAAGTCCCAGTGAATATTCCTCTTTTGCAAAGATTGTTTTTGTCTTTTTTGAGGGTGGCTGAGTGGGTTGGAGATGATCTGGGGAATATGAAGTCAGTTTCCTTTCAATAAGTCTTCCCCACTTATTCTTATTCTTCACATCCATCTCTCTCCATCATTTCTCCAAACCGCTGTTTATTTAAAAACCTTCCGTGCTTAAACCTTGCTTAGAAAATTTCCAAACACACTGCCCAATGTCCTCTTTTTCCTGCTTCCACAAACTGGCAGTTTGTCTTGTCTTCCCATTCTGCTGCTCTCCTTGGAGATGGTGTTTGGATAGGGAACAGGACAGAGCTGACTGAAATTCAATTTTGTTTGGGAGAATAGCCTTGCAGAGCTGTTGTTTTTGGCAAAAAAGCAGAGACATTTGTCTTCCAGAGATGTTTAAACCCTAGTCAGATTGTTGGTTGCAAGCAACATATTATTTATTATACAATAGAAGCACTTGGGATTTATTTTTATTTAACTAGTTGATACCAAGTTGACTAGGACGAAGCAAGAGCGAATGAAAGATTCTTGATAAAAGCATAGGAAGGATCTCTTGACAGGCAGCATGGGTTCTGACAGCTACAGCATACCATGACCTCAGAAAGAGAGCAGATGATCTCTTAATCTTGTTTTTCAAGCATATTGTAGAAGCAGCACTTTCAGAAATAGCATTAATTTCCTCCTGTTTCAAAAATAGGTAATGCTCTTCAATTGGGCCATGAGGAAGAGCCCTAAATTATGATTACCACATGCTTGCTGATATGAAAAATAACATGGTTGGGTAAACATCCACTAAAATGCCATGGTGAACTGATATTTCTCTAGTATAGAGGAACATATTAAAACTTAAACTGGCACTCAAATGTGAGGTTTCGGTTGCTAAAATGTCTTTGGAGCAAGGAGAGATTACAAGATTACTCCACATGTACTGCACACAGGATTTTTTTTTGTGGGGGGAAGGGATGATCAGACAGCACAAACTGCATTTTACAGTTGGCTTGCAATCACCTGAGAATCACAGAATGTTATAGTGCTTATAACCACTAATGTCACATATAAGTTTAACTGAGTCTCATGTCTTTATCACTATGGATCTAATTTGTTTGGTTTATTATTATTATTATTTTAGGTTGAGAGACTGGTAACTTTTATTGAAATCACTGGATAGGTCTCTTTCAATCTTTTTTTTTAAACTACAAGTTTAAAGATTTTTTTAATGTACAGTCAAAGGATGCTTATTGTTGGCTTTAGAGAGTTTTAAACAGATTAAGGGCTCAAATGAACTGTCTGGTTTGGCTCTGCAACCAAACAAGATATACACAGACTACAACGAATAATTAAAACTGCAGAAAAAATAA
>JANHJO010003666.1:3115-13554 GCA_032468235.1 Pseudoxyrhopus heterurus | reverse complement strand
AGAAAGAAAGAAAGAAAGAAAGAAAGAAAGAAAGAAAGAAAGAAAGAAAGAAAGAAAGAAAGAGAAAAAGAAAGAAAAGCGCATACATAGCCAATTTTCTATCACTAAAGATTTGCCCCTTTGATCAGGTGTTCCCGCAAATTTTATTTTTACCTGACAGGCTGTCCAATGACTCCGGGCCATCTTACATCTATTTCTGAGACCCCCTGCAACTCCGAGCCCTCAGATCTCTCAATGCCTTGTTATGGCAACAGTGTTTTTGATGACATTTTCAGCAGGAGGAAAGGAAATTTCTTCTGGATTTGTCTTTTCCTTCTTGATTCAATCTTTTCAATATTTACGGCAGTAGCCCAATATTAGATGAATGGGGAAAATTATGTTTCTAATTCTATGACATTGTCCAAGCAGCAATCCAAGTACCAAAGAGGGAGAAATCTGGGCAAATAAATTTTTTCCCCTTTGCTTTCCTGCAGATAATTAAATATTAGTGTTTTGTCTCTGAATCAGATTACAATCTTAACTCCAAAGCAGAGCTACTGAGGAAATGTATTGCTTTTGAAAGTTTCTATACTACTCAGATACATTCTGTACACTAAGTGGTTATATGTTTTATGTATTGGTAAACTGACCTTATTCACACATTCCAGTATTATATGCAGATCAGAATACAGTTATCTTTCGATCTAAATTTGTTTAGATTTTATAAAGCATACGAAGATATGAATACTATGGCTATTTTAGAAAAAGCACTTTATAGAAATTCATGCAAGCTATGTACATTAAAGAAAAATTGAGTACAAAAATGTATATACCAGCGGTAAGTGATGGAGATGTATGCATTTTATTTTATTTTTGTTTTTTCTAAAATGATGCAGCTAGTGGACACAATAAAGATAACTAATTATATGCAAAAAAAGGAAACAGTTTGCATGAAAACTGAGTCATTTTATAAGACAATGATGTAATAGTTGCATTTACTAATTAATATTTCTTTTTAAATGGAAATTTTGCATATAATTAAGAAATAGTTCAAATAAAGGAAAGCTGTTTGTTAAATTTTCAGTACAATAATAGGATTAAAATGCCAGAAGTTGGGATTTTGAAAAACACAGCCATGTTATAACATTTTAAGTACTTTAAATGCCTATATGCTCGATTTTTATCCTAATTTTTCCCCTTCTTTTTACTGAAGATACAAAAGGAAAGTAAGTAGCTTTAAAAATAATTCTATTTTTTGGGTGCTTACAAAACCCCGCCAGCATTAACTGCTGCAACCCCCCTCAACCCGATAATGTGGCATGCATACTAAAAGGCTCAATTTGCATGAGAAGTCATGAAGTAAAGAGGCTCAATTTAAATGAATAAAGAAAATACAAATGGAACTGTGTCTATATTACAGGTTAATGCAATGTGTGAACCCACTTTGCTAGGTAAACTAAACTGCACCACAGATACAATACAATAGGCTTTTGTTTATCAATCAACCCTTTACATAGAAACCCTTTGAAAGATATGTAATGTTATCTCTATTTAGCAGAGAGATTTCATAATTTTTCAGAAAAGTCTCATAAATCAAATGACACACAAGGAGGATCCAGGGAGATGCTATGATTAAGATTTTGAATCAGGAAATGGAAGTTTGGGTTCAAGTTCATTGTCTGCCTTTCAAGCTCAGTATTGTTGGGGGCATACATTTGGAGATATCTACATAGAATACTATGTACTATATTTAGGTTGTTTGACTCCCCAGAGAGAAAGCAGTAAATATATATCTAACCATTAAATAAATAAATAGCTTGCATGGCCTGACATACATGCATGTAAAATTAAGTACGCTTCACTAAGCTATTTCTTCAAAGCAAGATGTACACACATGGGGGAAATAACCAAGTATATAAACACTTATTCATTTACTCTTGTACTTTCGAGAAAGGTCATCCTATTTCACTAAAATAGCTTAGTTTTCCACTTTAATTAAAGTCCTCTATTAAATCATGAAATTGGCTAACCTGAAACTCTTAAAAGAAGCACAGCCATGCAAGAGGTATTTTAACAATAGCATGCAAGGGACAGCCACGCTTGTTGTAAGAATACTCTTCCGTAAGGACTATTATTTAAAGCAAAAGTTTTAAAAGTCCAGCTATTCCTTTGAGGCTCCAGAAACTCTAGATAGATTACAGTTCCATTCTTAATGATTGCTTCACCTTCATTAGTTGTACGGAAGAAGGGTAAGTAAAGGACTACAAACTTGTATTCATGACTCTCATTAGCAAAAATGGCACTGTGCAAATCAATTTTCATGGATCCTGCTAGGATAGGCTTTCTAATTAGTGTATCATTAGACAACTAACTTTTTACTATTTCTTAGACATCAAATACCCCTTCACCCCAACATACAACAAAGCTTACAAGGAGAATGCTAATGAAAGCACATGGTGAATAAAGTTCATAGAGAACACTCAAGATCTTATATTTTTGAGTTTTTAGTTGTTTCCACTGTCAATTTATGGCTCATTATTGTTGAGTTGTCATTGATCAGTGAAATGTACTATTGTTATTATGGTCTACATAACAATAAATCAGCTCAGTACCAGGAAAAGGAACCTTCTATTTAGAAATGCCAGTTTTCTGCTTACAGATTTGAATAGAATTTGCCTATAGGTGGAAGAAGGAAGTATTTAGCTGCTCGAGCATGCTGAAAAATAACATTAAGCATGTTCAGAATACCTTGCTTATTTAGTCCGAGGGATATGCATTATTTTCCAGAAGATGAGCCCCAACAGATATAGTACGTGTGCATTACATTCAGAATTAATATCGGTCAATGGGTCTCAAACTGCAAATCAATGCTATGTTCTGAGATAATGTTGTTTCAGCAGAGATTGTGGTCCTTGCGATGGTTTCCCTTCTAGTTCAGATAGGAGCATGCATTGCTGGGAAACCTATCCCATGCTTTTTAGGTAATTCTAGCAACAGAAACTGGAACAGCTTCAATTTGCAACATCACATAATGTGGTGAAGTATGGGAATACCAGGAGGTGCCCATTACTGTTCATGCCAATGCATTTTGAACCAGCTGGTTCAAGGGCAGTCCCATATAGAATGCCTTGCAATAATCCAATAGAGAATATGACCGGGTCATGAGTAATTGTGTGAAGGGTCTCCACACTTTGATCTTTCAGAAATTTTTCCTAATGTCCAAATGAAATCTACTCTTGTGTAATTTAAGCCCATCATACTTTGTATTTTAGATAAACTGAACAATTTTGTCTCGACTTATATAAGACAACCCTTCAGACACTTGGAGATGGCTATGATGTCTCCCTGAAGTATTTTCTTCTCCAAACTAAACAAAGTCAACACTTCCAATTCTTCTTTTTATTTCCTTACTGGTCCTTTATCATACTGGTTTCTGTCTTCTTGAAACATTCCTGTTTGTCAATGTCCTTCATAAAATGGGGTATCTACAATGGACACAACCGCATCTGATTAAGACAGAGAGGAAAAATGTCTTCTCTTAAGCTTGGCACTATACAGTAATTCCAGTTTCATTAAAGATTTATCCCTTTTTCTCTTTCTCTACAAGTTGGTTCTCATTAGTGTAAAATTATTCTGATTAGTAAAACAGTAATTATTACCAAGAATGCATTTTAATAAAATAATATTTTGTCTAGAATAAGTACTTATCTGGTCCAGCAGAAATACATAATTTAGCACCTTCCACTATAGTTCTATAGTTATAGTTCTGTATAGTTCTATAGTTTTTTGGACTATAGTTCCTGTTAGCTCCGAAGAGCTCAATGCCTGGTCAGAGGTGATGGGTACTGAGAGTTTTGAAGCACACTAGACTTTTTTTTATTTGTTACAGAAAGGGAAGAGTTCCATATGATAGCTGAACCTACAGTAGGAATTCTAATCCTATATATTACAAAATCATAGTCTCCAGTAATTTATAGAAAGATATAACACAATCATTTGTGAATTTGAACTGTGGTGTATGGATAATGGAGTAGAAGTCCATTTATACTTTAAATACATGATAAAATCATGCAATTTTTTGTACAGAACTCTTTGGGTTTACATGGATTTTACTTAAGGAAAATTTTTAGGAATACATACCTCCATTGTTCCTTTCATTTTTTTAGTTCAGATTCAATCTCCAGAAAGTATATCAGAGCATGTAGAAGTATAACCACAGCAGCTGTCTGACACCTCAGAGCAAATTTTCTTTCTCCAGGATTGCGCAGTTGGACAAGGTGCAATTGCTTTAAGGCATTGCAGACAGGTGCTACATTTGCCCTTATATGTATTCTGAAATGCTGTTTAGAGACTGAACTCAAAACATTGCACAGTCCTCCTCCTTTCTGCCTTATTTTCCTTTCCTCCACTTTTTATTTGCATCAACATTTACATGGAAGTCAGTCTTGGCAATAAAGCATTCATCTGCTCCTGCAGCTTATCCCAGCCTCCCAGCTGAAGCCACAGCCCTCTGGGACCACACAATAAGTTGCACTGCAGCTAATCGGGCTGTAATAAATTGAGGATTATGGCTTTAGGTGGGAATAAACAGGAGGAAAAAATGAATATTTAGGAAGCAAAGATCTTGTTTTCATGCAAAAACCAAAGAAGAAAAGTGCTGGAGAGAAAAGTCTACGTCAAGGCAAGCAAATAGAATAGGTGCTAAGCAGAAAGTCTTCAGTGATTTCCAGAAGGCATTCAGCTGTTTTTTCCAAATTAAATTCCTGCAACACTGGGAAATGTTACATTCATGAGAGTTCAGTATCTTTGTCTTTCTGAACAAATGATCAGCATGAGTTGCATAATAGGAGTTACTGACAGCCTATTGTCAGCCTTAGACATTTGGTTACATATGGATAAACCAATAAATAATGACAGTGATATCAAGCAAGAACACAACTCTTCAGAGAAACAAGAATCTTCTTTAGCAGAAAGAAAAATGCCAAATGAAAGGAATCTTTCTAGCCATGAAGCATCAGCAGGAAACAATCAAAACTTACTGTAACTTGGACATATTTGACTTGTTAAATTAAAATGTGCATGCCCAAATGGTGTGCTGTTTTCAGTTCTGTAAATAGTGATAATAGCAGATGAAGCAAATAGATGGTTACCAAATGTATTGAATTCAGTTGAAAGCATAACATTGTTAAGTGGGTACTGAAAGGGGGATTTGGAATGGAGTCTAAGCAGTTGTCCTTTATTACAAGGCGGTTTTGGTTAGCAGAATAGGGGTGCACCCTATTTCAGTGTTTCTCAACCTTGCCAACTTTAAGATGTGTGGACTTCAACCCCCAGAATTCCCTCAGCCCAAGTTGCCAAGATTAAGAAACACTATCTTATTTGCCTCAATTCCCCTGCCTCCCTAAAGTTTTCTAAGCTTGCCATACCTAGTCTCTGAATGCTCAGGAGCAAATCTGATGGATGCCTTGGGAGAAGACGTTAAATTCAATTCAATTTGTTGTGATGGTTGATTGATCTTTGGATTGATTTCTGACGAAGGATGAAGACTTGAAGCTTGTTGTGGTAAAAGTAAATGTATTTATTATGTACAAAAATAATAAAATAAAATAATAAACCTTAAACTATCTACAGATTATATATACATACACACACACACACACACAAAATTATAGGCCTCTGGTCTGATCACCTCAGTGATCAAGAGCTAGTCAGAAGTCTCTTAGTACCTCAGTACTAGTGACAAGGATCCCACAAGGACAAGGGCGCATGGGATTGCCCTTATATAGTGTCAGATAGCTCCTCCCCTTCCAGTAGGAGGTGGTGCTGGGAGAATATGGCCACACTACCATCTGTCACTTAATACATGAGCCTGGCACAGCAAACTCCAACATAAAATAAGCTATAGGAGCAGTCATTTAAACTAAAGTAAGGTAGCCCTGGACCATAGATTGTAGCCTCAGAAATTCTCTTTCTAGACTATATCACCAAATTCAGAGGCAGTGGGTTTGTTTGCTTAAATATAAAGACCAAAATAAATGGATTTAGTTTCTTCTAGTCATGTATTATGCATTATGTGCCATCAAGTCAGTGCTGATTCTATGACCACATAGATAGGTCTTTCCGGATCCTCACATCTATTTTCATTTCAGGGTTAAAATGTTGCTCTTGTCCATTCCAATAATAACATCCCATCTTTGCTCTTTTCCCTGCAACTTTCAGAGATTTAAAAAAAAACAAAAAAACATGATCCCCAGCTTTGATTTAAAGCTTTCCTAAATTGGTCTGTTTCTTTAAGCACAGCCTGACCTTTGAGGTAAGGCAATTTCTAGCCTTCTTGTTTTCAACTCAACTGCTGCCCTTTTCCTAAAGACTGTTACAAAGCAATTCATCTTGGTGTCTACCTGTTGCTGCAGCTGAAAAAAAGAGATCTAGAAAGTAGAGTTCTATGCAATGATTCCCATGGTGAAGGAAGCTGAGGGAGTTTGGTGACCAACAAGTCTCAAATAAGTCTGGATTGATCCCTTTCATCTGACTATAAGGCTCTGTTTCTTTCATGGTCATTTCTACTTTAGCTGCCAGAAAGAACAATGTATGTTTAAATCAAAGATCTTTTTTCTGCAATCAAAGATTTCCCCCCCTTCTCATTTTTAGGTTCAGGTGGCTCTGTTAGTAGCTCCTACCAAACAATCCCTTTCTTCCTGTCCAGAAAGCATGGAGGCCAGAGAGGAAAATAAAATCAGCAAGCTTTCCTGCTTTAAAATTGTACACAAGAATGCTGCTAACATGCCATGTGAAAAAGAATAGGATCTCAAACACACAGTTCTAGCTGCTATTTTCACTTTTTTTTTTAATCTCAGCCCCATCTCCTCTGAAGGACAGACCTAGTGCAGTCATCCTCATTCTTTCTTGCTTTCTCTCTCTCCTCTTTTTGATAGAACAGCCTTATTTTGAAATTATCTGTATGAACTAGAAAGCAAAATATGAATCAGAGATCAACTGATTTTGGGTGTTGAGTTTCTTTCAGCATGGATTTTAGAAAATAGATCAGAATTGACAAGCCAACAGTTAGTACTATTACTGTTCTCCTGCTGTCTAACTTCCTTTAGCAATTTCTAATCCTTACTCATACATTGATGTCTTATGCAACTGAAATACATAATATAGTCCGCTATGATGAGACTCAATTTGATCTCTGACTTGTAATTTCACAGTTGCTCTGTATGTTACACTTTAGTTTCTCGCTATCCATCTGTGTTTGCATCTGACAAAAGTCTGGAATGTAATTTTCAATGAGTTCACTGTGTGAAAATTCATACAATCATATGAATACTGATGTAAGAAATAGCCAGAGGCTCATCAACACAGTAGCAGTTCTGTATGTGTCGATTCATTTATACATAGAAATCAGTTTTACACATGATTATATTAAAAAAAATGTATGTTTTACACTATTTTCCTTTGATAAAGTAGCACTGCTGGCTACAGCACAGAAATGAACACTTTGAAGTTGATTTTTAAAATTGAGTTACCCAAATGGAACATAATTAACTTCTATCACCTGGCATGATGGTACGATAGGTTTGATATTAAAATATATTATTGAAATGCTATTACAGCATTTCTTATGTTATTTTTCACATCTCTGTTTTTCTGTTTTGTTTACTACAAAGGGATATTAGGTAAGTAAACTAGTTTGTCATTATAATGAAATAAAATAAAAACAAATTATGGAAATATTATGGAATTTCATGAGCATAAATAGAATGCTTTGCAAATGGTTCCACAAAGAGTAGGAAATGAAAAAAAGGAAGTGATATACTGTATCTCCTTTGTAGTGTATGATACTTATGGATAAATGTATAAGAAAAGCTTGTGCTGATGCTTTACAGCTATATTGGTCAAATATATGTATATATGTGTACTTTTGAGGACAAAAATGAATTGTGGAGTGAGAAATGTTGGATGCAACAAGGAGATCTGGAAATTAATGCATCAAAACTTGGTATGGTTGTGTTTGACAGAGAAAATTGAATGATTTCATAAATGTAGAAAAAAGAGAAAAGGAGATGAGTTTGTATGATTTAATAAAATATTTACTAAAAAGCAAGAGATGGTCAGATAATTTTTTAAATGGGCAAATGTTTATTGAATGGATCTGTAGCAAGAAATAAATATCAAAAGAAGCAAAAATGTGTGCAAGAAAGTGCTTCTGCTTATTTTGTTAAAAGAAAGTGAGAGTTTGGTATGTCAGCAGAAAGAAAATTGAATGCAATAGAACTGGCATGTGTTGGAAAAGTGTGCTAAAATGCTGAACGTTGATTGAAACTAAACTGAGTGACCAATGTATTACTCTGAGGTGCTCAGTCATATACATTAAATGATTAAGAATCAAATTACAAAACAAAACATGAGAAGATTGAAGAGGATGAGATAAGGGGGAAGACTGAACAAGTTGTGGTTGAATGGAGTTGATGAGATCTTCAAAAAGAAGGAAATGAGAAGAACAAAAGGCAATGTATAAATCAGTGGATCGATGTAGCTAAAGCAAGCAGAGTTTGCAGGGACAGAAAGGTACTGAGAGGTATAACAGTGTTGGTGTAAACAAAGTGAAGCAATTTAGCAATATTTTCCTTCTCTCCGATTGTGTTCTTTTAATCTACTTTTTAGTTCTTGCTCCTTTTCTGTGCTTTGCATAATGTTTATCCCTAAAGGGAATAGCATGATGGGTACATGTGTATTTATGTATGCAGCAAAATGAAAAGTAAAAATGTAGAATATAATAATAAGTTCCTATCGTTGTTCAAATCAGAGAAAAGTCTCATGCAGCAGTTGTCTGGGGACAGAATACATATTCTAGAACCAAATATTGGCTGGCTCCAACTTAATCAATTTAGCAATGTTATACGAAGTACGATATTGGCCTTGACAATGTTTATGAATGGATGATTCATTAGGAAAAACCTTCAACTCCACATTGTGCACATATTCCAAAAGGCTTTATGACTTTATCCTACACTTTCTGTGTATCCTGCTATTCTTGTTAAGGTAAGCATGGCCAGGCTATATGTGGGATTGATTTTCTCCCAATTCTGTTTCTGCTCAATTCACCAAATTTAGCAATGGGGCATGTTCCAGGTCCCCACTATTAAACAATATCATCTTGTTGGACCTACGAGTTGTGCCTTCTCTGTGACAATGCTTGCCTTGTGGAATAGATCCCTATGGAAGTCTAGATGGCTATGATAGTATTGGTCTTTTGTAAGCCTCTGAAGACTTGGTTGTTTCCCCAGGTTTCTGGGCCAGAAAGTTAGTCTAGCCATTATTGTTGATGAGCTTATAATTGGAAGGTGTTGTTTACCTAGCATGTCATGGGTTATTGTTTTAATGCTGGGTTTTTATCTTTGTACACAGCTCAGAGTTACTGTTGTGGCATATACATTATTTAAATAAAATACATAAGTAACATTATGCCAATCACATTTGCTTGCCTCCACATACAGTTTTTAAGGAACAAAGGCAAGACTGAGATATCTTGTTTTGGCCACTGTGAAAAGGACTAAGATAGGCCTTGGCCTGATTGAACAGAATTGTTCTTATGTTTTTATAAGTGAAAGGCAAGAGAGACAAGAAAAGAAACCTAATGTTAACTAGTCTACACCAGCATTGTCCGCTATACTTCTCCATACATTTCTACCTTGTAAACCATCCATGGGTTCCATCACGCCCACATGCCAGTTTAGTTCAGATAGTATCATATACTTACTGTTTGCTTAACATCATATCCATATTTTAATATTTCTCCAATTATACTGTCTATATTTGCAGCCAAGCAATTTTTCTACATACTCACAGAATGACTTCCTAGTCATTTTTTTTCATGAACAGAAACTTTTATCATATTCATTTCAATGATACTCCTTGACGTATCACTGAAATTCCTATACAAACTATCAAAACAATAATCTTGCCAATAGCCGCTTACTTCAGCTTCATCCCTGATAATTTCATCACTTTTATTCTTAATTTCACTCATTTATTTCCATTAAAATTGCTTTTTATTTTCTCTGCAACTTCTAATCTTTCCTTTCCTTTCCTTTAATACAGTCTTCCTTTCATTCTCCAGTACACATTTTCATATAATATTAATTGTTGCCCTTATTTTTCCAATAATTATTTTCTTATATGTATTTTTTCATACGCAATCTCTTTCACTTCATTCCACCAATAGCTTTTCCTGTTATTGTAAATCTACAGTACACATTTCTCAAACATTTGTAACATAATCCTTTTCACTTTATTCAAAACAGTTTTCATTAATCTTCCCACAGATCCACTTTTCATGCACACTGATAGAGATTAATTTATGTATTAATACTTTCCCATATGCTGTAAAGATTTTTACTCCATAGGTACCTGGAATGTAAGATCCATGAATCAAGGCAAGCTGGACGTGGTCAAAC
>JANHJO010003665.1:145926-157895 GCA_032468235.1 Pseudoxyrhopus heterurus | reverse complement strand
AGTTTTACAACAAACATGCTATGTTAGTTTATATATTATCCTATCCAACCAGTTAGGCAATAACCCAATTCCTAACACCTACCCTTATTTTTATAAATAACCCAAGGTGGTGGAAACACACAATATTTCTCCCTCCTCCTATTTTCCCCAGAACAACAATTCCACAAGGTGGGTTGGACTGAGAAAGAGTGACTGGCCCAAAGTCACCCAAACGGCTTTCATGCCAAGGCAAATGTTGAAACATAAATCCACAAACTGTGTCAGAAGCCATTCCTAGGAACAAATACTGAAAAGGATGAGAAACAAATCTTCCAGTACCCTTTTCTTTTGAGGCCACTGATTGTAAAAAACCCTATTATAATCTAAAATTAGAGGAAGTTTCCTTTTCTTGCTGGAGAGCTTTACCCTACTCAATATTAAAACAAATGTGCTTTGACAAAATATGTTTTCTTTCATGCTATTGATGTTGCTTTCATCTCATCCTCAGTCCATAAATGAAGCAGTTTTAAATAATCCTTACCAGAACTGAGCAGCAAGTAGCTCAGTTCTTATCCAAGGCAGCCTCAAAATGTGTAAAAATCTTTAAAAGATAGTTATCCACAACCTTAATGGGAAGTTAGGATCCTGCGTGTCTTGAAACAGAAAAAGTAGGAGCCGGCTAGAGATCAGCAGAGGAAAAAAGGAAATGCCAAGCTAATATTATCTTCTGTTGATTCAAGGACAGATGGGTTCAAATCCCAGTGGGGAAAGACCCTTAAATCTCGATCATAAGGTCACTAAGAATCCTAAACTGAAATTGGGCAAGAAAATCATCTTGCTTCCCACATCCCAAAAGGGAAAGTCTTCATTTAAATTTCAGGGTAACAAAGCAGGAGAAGCTAAATTATCATTAAACTTGTATTTAAAACTTCTTTTTTCATTTCATACACATGAAGAAATTTCATTCAGTGTTTTCAAGCCTGTCGATCCAAAAGTTCCTAATAGCTAAAAAGCAGTTAACAAGCAATTTCTGAAAATGATTAGATAAGGAAGTATGTGAACCCAGTGTCCATAAAGGTGCTGATCTTAGTTTGAGTGAAGATTGTCTTGCAGTGTCCTCCTGAGGACCCAATGTCTGGAGCACATTTGGGCAATCTCAAATCCTCTCCTTGTCCAGAGAGGAATTGTGAAGAGTAAGCCCATTCGATGGCTCTTCATTCTGTTGTGGTTATTGGCTCTTCTCTTAGCAGAGCTGTCTTTAGTTTACTATTTCAGTATCCTGAAACTGCAGGCATTGGCAATTAATATATGATGTCCTCAGTACTGCAAAACAGTCTTTGAGATTTTGGCGAAGAAACCCTTTAAAGAAAATTACCAAAGCTGCAATGCTAAATATAGTTTATTAGCAGTCTGATATAATTAATGGAAGAAAAGGAAGAATGTGAATGACCATGAGAAGTGATAGTACAACTTCTCTATGAAAATGTATTAAAAATAGGCTATTTTCCCAACAGAATGAACAGGAAAAAGTTTAAAGAAAGAGGATGTGAAAACTGTTGAAACAAGAATGGGGGGGGGGTGGAAATGCTAACAAGGTGCCACTAAAATGTGTGGAGTTATGCTAATTGGAGATATGCAAAAGGATGGTTGATAGAATGAGGTAATAATAGAAGCTATGGATGAAAAAAATGCATATTAGAGAAGGACTGCTATTAGAATAAATGCATATTAGAGGATGACAGAAAGGTATTGCATAATGTATCTATAGAGAAACGTTAATAGAGTTAATTGAAGTGTTTAAAGAAAAAAAAAGGGAATGTATGAAGCTGTATATGGTCTTATCCACTTCTTATCTACAAAAGTGCAGTGTGCACGGAGAGAAGAGTATGAATAGATATAGTGATTCAGCTGTATTTACCTATGCTTCTTTTGCTTTTCTTCCTTTAATTTGTCTTACACCTTCTTTGTGCATCTTCTATAACATTACCTATTCTGAAAGTTTAATGAGCAGATATTTGTAACTTCCAAATGAAGGAAAATATTAATTATGCTTTATAAGCACATGCTATATTAATTACAGCAGAAAAGCTATCTATGGAGGGTTTTTTCTTTTGAGATCTGGTTTCCCCCCGCTAATTAGATGGTGATATAGTAATATTATCACACTCGTTTTCTTTTAGTACTTCTTGCTTCCTTCCCAACCTTCCCCTCTCCCCACCAAAAAAACAAACAAAAACAAAAATGAAAAACCCCAACAACATCACTTTCTCCTTAGCAAACTGGATGGATTACATGTCTCCATTTATCTTGCTCTTCCTTCATTTGTTCACATACCGAGATGAGCACATTAATTAGCTTTATTACGTTTGATAAATTGTTACGTATCAGTCGTGTTTTCTTTCCTTTTTCCTTTTCTTCTCTTTAATTTGATGTGACACTGCTTGGGATAAAGGATCTCATTAATATTATTGTCAAATGGGAAACCAAGGCAGCAGAGCAGAGCAAAATGATTAGACAGATTTCTTTCTTGCTTGCTTTCTTTTTTAAACAGAATTGCAATTTTGTGATGACAAGGGCCCCCGGGGCAAATAAAACAACCACATTATCTTAAATGGGGTTGCAGGGTCTGTGCAAATGACCTCTCTGCTGTATTTGCAGCTGTCCTGCTTCCCTTAATGACCACTTATCTGTTCCTCCCTGCTGGAGAGAAGGAGCATCACTCTCTCTCCAAAGATGACAAGTTAAATGAATCAGTTTCCATTTTTTGCCTAATCTGGCTGCTGTGAACATAACTCAGGACCACCCCGATGGATAGCGGAATTAGATAAATTCTGATATTGGCTTGATTTATGCTTCTTCTAGATGCCATGTTTCTTACCTCCAGCACAAGTTACTTAGCAATAAGTCGCCCGGTATCCCCAGGTAAGCAAGCTAAATAATTCCCAATGCATATAAAACAGGTAACTGACCCCTATTTATTGATTTGTGGCAGTAGCTATAGAAATCCCAACACAAAGCTTGCAGTCTGTTGCACAGCATGCAATTAAACAATTTGAAATTCAGTCCCCATAAAAAGAGAGAAAGAGAAAAAGCATGCTTACAAGAAAGACTGGGAAAAAACACTTGTCTCTTACTCATGTTTAAAGAGTGCTGTGTTGTTCTGTTGGGAGGGTTTCTCTTCAATCTGGCAGGGCCAAAAAAAACCTCTCTTTATATAAGCTTTTGATGGCTGTGTACCATTTTTTTTACCGGAAATGCTGGAGCAGACAGACCGTAAACCACGTAGTGGACAAATGTTCAACCAGCAACTTTATGGGTAGGCTGTCTTTTCATTAAATCTGTTTAGGGTTGTAGGGTTTACACGATTGTTGTTTAAGTTTCACATCTCAAAATGGTAGCACATGATTGCTATAATTCGATGATGTGGTCATATGGGTTCTGGAGGGCACGGGGGGAAAAGAATCTGGTGATCCCATGCAGACACAGGCTGCCAGTTTCAAAGTCGTTTAACTACACAAATGCTGTAAAATATTTTGCTCTATTTTAAAACTGTAAAGGGAGGGTGCATGAAGCCTTTTTTATTGGTGTAGCCTTACTTCTTAAGAGTCATTGAAATGCAGCAATATTGGTTGCAAGTAGGGAAAACTTGTAGAGATAGGTTGGTGTGAGATTCTTAAGTTTGGTTAAAAGAAGAGAGAGCAGATAGTCCTCAATTTAGAACAGTTCATTTAGTGACCATTCAAAGTTACAACAGCACTGATAAAAGTGACTTATGACTATTTTTCACACTTATGATCCTTTGGTGCACCCCCATGATTAGGTGATCAAAATTCAGATGCTTGTCAACTGGTTTATACTGATGACTGTTGCTGTGTCCCAAGGTTATGTGATTACCGTTTGCAGCTTTCTGACAAGCAAAATCAACGGGGAAGCCAGATTCACTTCATAACTGTGTTACTAATTTATCAACTGCTGTGATTCATTTAGCAACTGTGGCATTAAAAGTCGTAAAATGGGGCAAAACTCATTTAACAAATGTCTCACTTAAGAACAGATATTTTGGACTCAATTGTGTTCATAAATTGTTCATAACTGTAATTAGGCTATCTTATGATGGTTGAGGATTTGGGTGAGGAGGGGAAATCCCTTGTCCTGATTTTAAAAGGGAGTCCTGCTAACCCTTTACTGCCCTGTGAAAATTAAACAATTTGAAATTCAGTCCCCATAACAAAGAAAAATCAAGAATTCTGAGCACAGTATTCCATATAACATAAATATGATGTTAAATATTTATACAGTTATATATAAGTTGCATAGTCACAGATTTACTGTAGAATATTGTGGAATTAAATAGTTGAACGGACTTTGGAAATTCAACAAGGCATAAGTTTTTGTTGTGGTTGTAGTTGTTGTTATTAATATTTCTGATTCTTTAGCATTCCAATGTTCTCTTTTATACCTTGACCCCACACCAGTCTTGCAGTTTTTTAGAATGTGCAGTGTAATTAATGAGCATCTTAATTTCACACACAAATCTGTGTCTGTGTGCGTGTGTGTGGCTATCTCTTATATTAAAATCCAAAAATGTATTTTTAAGGGAAAACAATGCTTTTATTTTAAGCCTATTATACACTTTTAAAATCTGTTAGCAAGTATTTCTCCATAACAAAATCTGCCATGTTAATTAACGGCCCTAGTTGAATGCCTTTAGGTAAAAACCAGTTACAGCATTGTTTTGAATTTCAGCTAGAGACCTGAGTCCAGTCCCTGACAAGGTGTTACATTTCTTTCAGCCTAACCATGAGAAAAGAAAGTTGTATGGCTGAACAATTTAAACAGAATGAATAGAAATAAGGTGAACTTTCTCTTGAAGAGGAGTTTCAGAATAATAGAGTTGGAAGGGACTTTGGAGATCTTTTGGACAAGAAGACCTCCAAGGTCCCTTCCAACTCTGTTTTTCTGTCCAACCCTCTGCCCAAGCAGGAGACCCTACACCATTCTGGACAAATGGCTGTCCAATCTCTTCTTAGAAACCTCCAGTGAAAAAGCACCCATAATTTCTGGAGGCAAGCCATTCCATTGATTAATTGTTCTGTCAATAAATTTGTCCTTAGTTCTAGATTGGATCTCTCTTTGATATGTTTCGATCTGTTACTTCTTTTCAGGTGCTTTGGAGAACAGGTTGTCCCCCTCTTCTTTGTGACAGCCTCTCAAATAATGGATGACTGCTACCATGTCACCCCTAGTCCTTCTCTTTGTTAGACTAGTGATATCCAGTTCATGTTACCACTCATCATATGTTTTAGCCTGCAGACCCCTAATCATCTTTGTTGTTCTTCTCTGCACTCTTTCTAGAGTCTGTCTAGACTCGTAGACTCTAGAGTCTGTCTCTATACTCTTAGTTTCTAGAGTTAATATGTCCTCCATGCTAATGTCTACAGTTTCCTTCTCTAATGTTCAATATGTCAGGAAGCACAATGCTTATGCCACTATTTTTGCTATTTTTAAAAAAGGTGTCTTACTAATACACTGCAAGTGTACAACAGGCATATCAGTGCAGCAACTACTCAGAATTTTCTTATCATTGTGGGGGGAACATAACCAAGTCTGTGCATCAAAGTTATCTCATTAAAAATAATAGGAAAAATATCTTTGATTGAGCTACAAGAGTTATGCCATCTTATGTCATCTTAGGCTCATGTATCACTTTTAAGGAATGAGACCATATTTTCCAGCATGGTTAACTTGCACCTGCCTGATGCAGCTGAAATAAAAGAATATTCCCTATTATCAGGGGGTAAAATGAAAACAGAAGTAGTGGCTGTGATGCCGTGACTGAAGTTCCACCAATTTTTTATGTGCATCTGAAGGGGGGGGAAGTCAAAATAGCCCTAGTGGCAGTCCGAGTAAAGCCCTACTGCAGTGTGTGCATGTGTGTGTACAAAACATGTACAAAAAAGGTAAGTGTTTGATTGCATTGTCACCTCATACACTCTTCTCCCCCTCTCCTCCCCCTCCCCCACCCCGCCCGTGTTGCTGGAAAGAGATATTCTGTAAAACATCCTTGTAGACAGGGGTGGGTTTCAACCAATGTAACTACTGGTTCGCTTCATGTGCGCCCGCGCCAAACACGCACTGTGCACACATGAACTGAAGCCCAAAAATCAGCTGAGGCAAAGCAGGACCGAAACACAGATGATCCGTGCTGCTGCCGCGCCAATCAGCTGAGCAGGAAACAAAAGACTTAAAAGTAAGCTTGGGCATCTGGGTGGGCCAAACACTGATAGCGGTTTAGCTAAATTTAGCAAGCGGTTCACCCGAACCAGTAGCTAAAATTTAACAAGCGGTTCACCCGAACGGGTGCTATTTTAGGAACTGGTTCGGGCGAACTGGTCCAATTCAGTAGAAACCCACCCCTGCAAGTTGTAGAGCTTCAATCAGGCCACATTTACCTCTATTTTTCTGCTTCTTTACTCCTTTTGGACTGGAAAAAAGCAAAAAACAAAATACCACAATGTTACCGTTGTCTTATCCCTTGAGCTAGAAGGAGAAAGTGACAGAACTATGTGAGCCTTTCAGTTCAAGTGAGGAAGCAAAGAGAGGAGGGGAACCTGAGGCATCTCCCTTCCATGGAACTCCTCTCTGATGTGAACAAAATATCAAGTCAAGCATATGACCATCATACATTGGCTCTGCAACCAAGAGAGATGGAGCCATAGTTTTCAGGGTTTCTATAAACTCATGAACTGTTCCAGACAAATCAGTCCTAAAACAGATATTGAATTCCACTAACACCTTATGCCTAGATAAAGTGGCATCCCTAGAGTAGGGGAGAGAGTGCAAAACAAGCAAAATGGCAGTCAAAGCATTGAAATGTAAACCCCACCCCTCTTTTACATGCATAAAACATCAACACATGGGTAAAACGTGATGGAGTTTTGATCATAATGCTGCACCTGCCATGTCCCCTGTTTTGACTACTGCCTGGTGACATCATGGCCTAGATTCTCCAACACCAAACCAGCTATATCAGTTGAAACAGTTTCCATCAGTTGAAGCAGGTGATCTTATGAATCATAGCTGCATGCCTTCCTGACCTATATGCCCCAACCTTTCTGCAACAGTATATGGAGTTAGAAGAAGCTGGATTCAAGTCAATTGCTATCAAGTTAGCTTTTCCATCCATCTGACCTGGATCCTTTGATACTGTATGGGCTCCAGATTGAGGTTGGTTCTCAACTATCTAAAGTCCTGTTGGAAGCAAATTAGCTTATTTTATTTATTTCATTTGATTTATAGACACCCATATCACTTTTATGTAATTCTAGGCAGCTTCGGACAGGTTATAGGATAAAACTGTCTTGGTTGTCCTGATGGATAAATTTTACTGGGAACCAACAGGTTCACAGGAGCCATGGTGGTTCAATGGTTAGAGTGCAGTACTGCAGGCTACGTCTGCTGAGTGCTAGCTGCCTGCAATTAGGCAGCTCAACTCCCACCAGGCTCAAGGTTGATTCAGCCTTCCATCCTTCTGAGGTGGGTAAAATGAGGACCCAAATTGTGGGGGCAATATGCTGACTCTGTAAACCACTTAGAGAGGGCTGTAAAGCACTGTGAAGCGGTATATAAATCTATGTGCTATTGCTATTGCTATCCCCAGCTTCACTTTGTAATCTGATATAAATGCACTGAAAGGTCTTCAAAATATTTGAAGGCCATTGTCAACCAGACCTTTCTATTTGTGCAATAAACCTAAAAGACTTTTGATCTACTCAAAGTCTGAAGATAAGAAATGCAAATTGCAAGAGTTTGCTTCCAAAATCAACAGGTGGATTAACATTTGTGGCTGAGATTGGCCAACAACATCTAATAAAGAATTTTCACATGCAGTACTGAGCAAATTCTGATCCACATCAGATTTCTGGTTTTCACTTTTTACGAGCATATCACAATGACATAAGAGTTTTTCTGGCTGGCTTTTGCAAAGGAAGTTTGCTGCCCAGGAAGCATGAATAGTTGTGGTTGCATTACATGGCAACTGCAGGAGGTTAAAGGAATATTTTTTCACACGTACGGTAGTTATAGCTATCATAGCATAGCTGTTCCGGTGTGTTGTGGGAAGAACTTGCAAATAGCGTGTGAGTCTGTAAAATCGTATGACACTATTGACTATGTTCTCCACATCAAAAGCCACCATGGCAATTACATAGTTCAATATACAATTGCTCAGACTGTAGAGCAGAAACTCATGGCATACCACATTTAATACAAAACAAGTGGAGAAATATCATTTCAGTATGTAATTGAATCCTTTTTTGTACCGCAGAGGTCATATTTAGACATTGGTTTGACCTAATTCAAATAGATGGGAATGTTTGTTTTCATCTGTATGAAAGTTAAATTGGGGATCACTCATTAGCTTTGCCAATCAAGCATTCTACAGTTGTGCTGGGTTATCACTTTACACCCATTAGCAGCTTCAGAGTCCATATTAGTCTGCAATGGCTCTTATTAATCCTTGTCTTTCAATGTTTGAGAATATAGAATGTAGTGTGGATTGAACAATGTGGAAAACAAATCTTGCTTAAACCAACTAAATTTTCAGCTCTATGTTCTGCTAGAACAGGGGTGGACATCTATGGCAAACTTGATGACCTGTGAACTTTAACTCCCAGAATCACTGGCTTGGGAATTCTGGGAGCTGAAGTCCACAGCCCACTCCTATGCTAGAAGATGATTGAAATCATATAATTATATCTTAAGTGTTGTTTTCTATCAAGGATGAGTTGAAAATTATGATGCTACATGTTAGATTACTAACCTATTCTACATAAGTGTAATGTTTGAAGCCAAAAATTATTTGGTGTTATCCTCTATCCATTGTTCCAAAATTGATATTTAGTTCATTGGCAGTTTTGTTGTTCCTTTGAATTACATTGCAGAAGCATTGGTTACTCCTATGATAAACTACTATGTATTCATGTATTATTTTTCACTACAATCTCATGTATCAATGGACATGAAGTTCTGCCTTATAAATGAAATGTAATCATTCTAATGGCCAACAGGCTGGTCTTGCCTTACTTACATATCAAGATGAACTGTTGGAATAACTAATGGAGCCTCAAGGCATTAAAGTGCTTGGCAGCACATTTTTCAGAGTGGAAGTGGATCCTTCCCGGCAGTGGCTGTGAATTTAATGAGTTTTTTTAAAAAAAATGCCAGTGAATTGCACAAGGTTGCGTGGTAGTCCACATGTTGTGCAAATATGTTCTAGAGGGTGCAAAGGATTACTGCTCTACCTCCAAGTATTGCCTTTATTCAGGGTGGCTCCTCAATATGATTCAAGGAAGATATTCAACTTGGAAAATCTATCCTTCTACCTCTTGATTTGAAGTATTAGAAGAAGCTAGTTCAATTGAGTCAGGCACTTTGCTGTTAACTGCCATTGAAAAGAAGATCTGAGTTAATCTGGACCACTGGTTTGGAAGAAGTGATTGAAACGCATCAAATCCAACTGTCCCCTCAAAGCTCTAAAGAAATTGCTTATCAAACTTGACAACTTTGAGATTTATGGACTTCAGTTCCCAGAACTCCCCAACCAGCATGCTCCCTGGGAATTTTGAGAATTGAAATCTACACATCTTAAAGTTCCCAAGCCTGAAAAACATAGATCTAAAAAGAGCTTTTCCTCCTCTCTTATCCCACCTTATTTATATTTTTGGCCTGGGCAGGTGCATTCACTTCCAGATAAAAAACACTGATTCATTTTTTAAAGAATGCCCATGGGCCCCATTTAGGCCATTGAATACTTTTTAAAATAACAGTAATGGCAGAGGCTATTATTTTGCAGCAGGCCTACTTGGTTATTTCTTTAATTATAATATTAATTTGGTAAAGGCAGGGCATGGCTCCCAGCAAGTTCCAAAAGAGATTAGTGGTCCCAACCTCAAATTGTTCAAAGCTTTGAAAATTAAGGCCAATGCCAGGCTGGAATCCTGGAAAACCATGGGTCACTTGAGCTGACCTTTCTGTTTAGGGCAGGGGTGTCAAACTCACATTGTCACGGCTGCGTCACGTGACATATCGGGACTTTTTTCCCCTTCACTAAACCGGGGGTGGGTGTGGCCAGCACATGACGCATCCATCCCACAGGCCAGGAGCTTGACAGCCCTGGTTTAGGGGATATGAGAATGATATGAGAATCCTAAGACCAGTTCTCCTTTTTAGAATTCCAGAAGAATCCCATTAACATTGGGGAGAAAATGCAATCAAGTCCACTAGGCAACATTTCATTAATTACTTCAATCTGAGGTAAAGCTATAATTTGTTGAAGGCTTTGTTTATCAAGCAAAGGCGTGAGATATTCATAGTTTACAACAAGATCTGCTTCCAGAATGGTGTGATGCCCCACTGATTTTACACAGTAGAATTAGGAGTTCCAACCATGTTCTTAAATGGATGGAGACTCTGGTCCAAATCTGGAATGTAGTGTTGTACCTCATTTCCATATCTAATTAATATGCAAATGGTCTTCAGTTTGTGCCCTCATTTGCACTGTGTAAACAACTTCAAATGGCTGCTTTTTCTTTTTGCTAAAACAATGCCCCTTGAAACCCAGAGAAAAATTAATAGCAGGTAAGAGATTTAAGTTTAATGAAGCATAGATAAAGTGGCCATTTAGTATAAATTGTGAGGGCTTCTCTAATCTTATTCAGTTCCTCAAAGATATATCAATTTGTTTTGTCACTAAAATTGGATTCTCTCCCACGCCTTCAAAGCCATTGTTCAGATCCTTATAAATTAACAGAGAGAATATATTTCATTGTTCTTCACCAGATGAATAGAAATAGGATGAAAGAACATGTGAAATCATCAAGATTGTAGAGCCAGTTTTTTTAAATGAGAAATTGCTTAACAGCACACTTGAATGCTTGCCCAATTAGGAGGGTTTCAATGAATGTAATTCATGTTTACTTATATGTGAGTAAACTGAATTCAGTGGCTCTTTCTCCCAGATAAATAGATTTATTGTAATTGCATGGAATTTTTGTTTTTACTTGAATTTTGTTTGGATAATAATTTTATGCAAGTGGGTCATTTTAGAAATTTTGCAAACATTGGCCTGACATTTTGAATTACTCATAGCCTATTAATTTTGTTAATATTCTTGGCTACATGCAGTTGAGACTGATTTGTTCTGAATTAGATTTGGTCTGAATATAACTTTTAGTTCTGGAATATAACCTGGGATACAAATGGAACAACACAAAGTTTATACACACCTAGGATTACTAGATATCTGACAAAAAGAGAACATGTCCTGATTTTGGTCTTTATGATTTCCATCTGGTAGGCATCAACTTAGAATCAAGTACTGTCCAGCTTGGTTTTTTTAAAAAAAATTCTTGTTTTCACAATTGTAGTCATTCAAAGGTTCATGTATTGTGACTTTATAAATTGGTTTCATCTGTGGATTTCCCCCGCCCCTCAACCTAGGTTTCCATGATTCACCTTATTTCCTGATCCCAGCAATCAGTTTCAATCTAGAATTCTAAACTCTATGATCACTCTAGTCTGTAGATCACATGACTCATCATATTTTTACAGTGAAATTTGAAGAGCACATTGTCAATTCTATACTATAGTGTATGTTCTTGAAAATAAAGATTTGTTGAAAAATACAGCAATTGAAAAAAATATCTTTCTGATGTTGAAAAGGTAATTTCACATACATGTAGGCCTAAGTACATTTCTTTTGCAGTTTGCTTATTAACGTTTTTGTTGTGGATCCAAGAAAGCTAAACAGTGTGCTCTTCTTCCCCCTCTCCATCAATTTGACCTCCTTTCCAAGTGTCTATGTTCTCCTTTGCCTGTTCAGATATGTGGTAACTTTATATTCACCAAACATATGCAATAGCACTTAGACTTATATACCACTTTACAGTGCTTTACAGCCCTCTCTAAGTAGTTTACAGAGTCAGCATATT
>JANHJO010003665.1:128113-141859 GCA_032468235.1 Pseudoxyrhopus heterurus | reverse complement strand
GTTACGTGGCCACGCCCACCCAGTCACGTGGCCACGCCCACAGAGTAGGTAGTAAAAAAATTTGAATCCCACCACTGATCGGGAGGCTTTGTTCACAGTCACTCACACCCTTGTCACCTCGAGGTTAGACTATTGCAACATGCTCTAATGGGGCTACCCTTGAAGAGTGCTTGGAGACTACAATTAGTCCAGAATGCAGACGCACAAGTGATTGTGGGTGCACCGCGGTACACCCACATGACACCTCTCTTGTGCGAGCTGCACTGGCTTCCTATTGGTCTCCGAGTGCAATTCAAGGTGTTGGTTATTACCTTTAAAGCCCTACTTGGCTCAGGGCCAGGCTATCTTCGAGACCGCCTCCTACCACAGCGCCCTGTTAGATTTCCCAGCGCCCTGTTAGATCCCACAGGGTCGGCCTCCTGCGGGTCCCGTCAGCCAGGCAATGCCGGCTGGCAGGCCCGCGAGGGAGGGCCTTCTCTGTGGCAGCCCCAGTTCTCTGAAACCAGTTACCCCCAGAAGTCCAGACCACCTCCACTCTGCTGGCCTTCCGGAAGGCTGTGAAAACCTGGCGCTTTTGGCAGGCTTGGGCCCACTGACCTCACCCAATAGAGGATTTGTGAGGTCCGGAATATATGGAATATGTTTGTGCTGTTTTATTGTTAGAATGCATTTTAGGATTTTATGATATATTGTTATATTTTTATACACTGTTTTATTGTATTTTGTTGTGAGCCGCCCAGAGTCCCCTGGGAGACTCTTAGAAGTGTGACTAAATAAATAAATAATAAATATTCCTGACCGAAGCGGAACCCAGATGAAAGACCGGAAAACTTTGAACCTGCCTTATAGCACACGGCCCTTGGTGGCCTAAAAAAGCTAATACAATCCTTGGTTTCTTTCAAGAAGAAACTGGACAGTCATTTGCCCAGACTGATAAGGGTCTCCTGATTGAGCAGGAGGTTGGACTAAAGTCCCTTTTAACTCTGTTATTCTGAGTGAGATGGGCAGCCATATACATTTAACAATAAATAAAAATAAATAAGTAACTGAATAAATCTCTGCACTATGAACAGAGATGACAATAATAAGACACTATAAACTGAGGCATAGAATCAAAATCACGTGATGTATTAGTACCACTTTACAAAACTTTAGTTAAGGCCACACCTGGAATCCTGCACCCAGTTTTGTTCCCCACATTACAAAAAAGATGTTGAGACTTTGGGAAAAAGTGCAGAGAAGAGCAACTAAGATGATTAAAGGCCTGGAGACAAAAACATATGAAGAACGGTTGCAGGATTTGGGTTTGGCCACTCTAGAGAAAAGAAGGACTGGGGTGGGAGGCATGATGGTGAAGACCTGGTTGTGCCGGCAGGCTTGGGAGTGAGGAAGTGCTTTTTTAATTTTGTCTTTTTATTCTGTTTTTATACTGTTTTTATTCTGTTTTATATATGTTGTACGCCGCCCTGAGTCCCTAGGGAGTTGGGCGGCATATAAATTGATTTAATAAATAAATAAATAAATGTGCGGGGGGCGGGGCTGGGCAATGGCCGGCGTGCTGGCCGACGTGGCTCCGCGTGCTGTTGTGGGCACGCATACCATAGGTTCGACACCACGGTTCTAGATTGTCTGAACCAACTTGAAGGAATGAATTGACTTCAATTATCTGGTCAATCCTTCCCCCCTTCCCTTGGCTCGAAATGTTGTGAAATGTAAAGAAAATGGTCAATGTTGTATTTTTGTAATCCATTGTACCAAAGAAAGCTGTTACTTTGCACTTGTTGCATTTTTCTCTTTTTCAAACTTACGTTTCATCTATATTTTTATGTTATAATGAAACTTAATAAAAAAATTACTATACAAAAAAGATACAGCCCTTGGCTATTAAAATGGTTTGTTATTGCAGCCAGAACAAAAGTTACCCTCAACAACAACAACAAAAATGTCTTCTTTGCATTCCTTCTTTTCTTTTTCATTCATCCTCTCTCCATACAATGAGATACCTGGCTGACCTTGGCTAATCAAGAAAAGCCGTGCAGGATCAGACTGATTACTGCCAAGACAGAAAGAAAGCAACATGGCCGTCTGCCAAGAAAACTTCGTGGACATCTCTGTGAAAGAACCAGGAGTAGATTTTGATTGACAGAAAACTCTACATCTCAAAGGCAGGTATGATTTCATTTGTGCGTTAGGAATGCATTTTTGTTTTCTGTACTCAAAGTAGCCTTATATTATTTTGCTAATCCTGAAGTGGATTTTCTATTCATAGTAGATGCTGGCATATAGAAATTTAAGAAACACAGCCAGAAAATATGGAATTTGCCCAAGCATATTCTGTCATTTAAAGATGTTTTTTTTCTTCACAAAACAATCCTTGACTATTTGTAAAGGCCCACTATTCCAGATTTATGCATTCTCTTAATATATGGCCATTCCTTTTTCATGAGTTTACAAACTTCTGTGTGCTCTTGACAGAAAATGACTGAGTTATAGTTGGATACAAAATGAACTTGTGCAAAAATCAAAGGTCGATTTTTATGGATACAATGGAGACAGATCTCTTCACCGGATGGTTTGCTTTTCTCCCTTATTCCCTTCTTGCAATGAAGAATTAGTATTGGGAGGTGGAAAAATGTAAGTTGAGTCTTTTATTATCCAATGTGAGTGGTGGGAAAAATCCAGTCAGTCCAACTTCTTGGATCTGGATCAAATTTCCTTTCTATGCTTTTTTATACAGAGATTATTCTTCCTGGTAGAAAAAGCCTGGCTGTTCCAAGCACCACCAGCTGTGTTCCCTGCATGCCTCAAGTCTAAAAAAGCTTGTCAAGGAGGCAGAAAAAGAGTGGGCTGGAGCTGACACTGGACCTTTTCAAGTCATTCTCATTCTGTGAAGATTTAAAGGACATTGAAGACGTTATGTAATGGATTTGCAAAGCATGAGCCGAGTCACTGCACTCTGATCAGTGTGTGCAACAAGGATCAGTGATCTTGGCATCCATCATCTGTTTGTTTCTGGGAGCAACCACAGAGGGAAGACTTGGACTATGAAGGCCAGAATTATTGTTAAAAGAGAAGTCACTGCTTGGTTAACCCTGTAGAACCATATGGACCGAAAGGCTTCCTCCAGAAAGAGCTTAGAGATGACATGCTACTCCACTCCATTTAAAAGAAGTGGAAGATGTTTGAATGGCGACAAATAGTTCTTACTTGAGGCTCCTATAGTTCCTGCATCCTCAAAAGTCTTGCTTGTTTCCAGGGCATGATGCACCTTAAAAGAGAGGTGAAGCTTTACTCATGCACTCATCACTACCATCTTGACATTTTCTGACACAGCTCTGGTCTTGATGCACCTGATTGTTCCTCGTACAACAAGAGAAAAGTATAGAATGAGACAGAATCAGAGGAATGAATGACATGTACTCTTTAGATCAGTGTTTCTCAGCTTTGGCCACTTTAAGATGGGTGGACTTCAACTTCCAGAAATCCACAGCCAGCCATGCTGGGGAATTCTGGGAGTTGAAGTCCACGCATCTTAAAATGGCCAAGGTTGAGAAACATTGCTTTTTAGAGCAATAAACTTCATCTCTCTGGAATCATTGGATGGTCTTCTGATATGGGTGGTCTTTGACTTACAATCACAGTTGGGATCAGAATTTCCATTGATAAGTAAGGCAGTTGTTAAATGAGTCATGCTTGATTTTATGAGTCATGCTTAATTGTTAAGCAAATCACTGTAGTTGTTAAATAAAATGCATGGTTGTTAAGCAAATCTGGCTTCCCTCCAGTGACTTTGCTTGTTGAAGCTGGCTGGGAAGGTTGTAAATGGTGATCACATGATTCTGGGCTTGCATCAAAGAATTCAAATCTGTAGAGCAGTGGTTGCTGGGATTGTACGCTAAGTCTCCTCTGAACCAGTGTTCACAAAAGCTGAGTGTATATTTGCATTAAGTATGCTTAGGTGTAGAATGTTCTAGGGTGTATCTATATCATTTCTCCAAAATGATTGTTGAGTTGTTAACCAGTTAACCTATTGAAAACTATGTGGCAGCAAAGAATTGGGTGTCATGGCACCCACTAACCTCCTCTTTTCAGAGATCAGATGGACTCTGTCCCTGCTGGCCTTCCAAAAGGCCTTCCATAAGGCCTTCCATAAGGCCTTGAAGACCTAGCTCTATGCCTAAACTTAGGGTCCCAGCTGTGGGATGGAGCCCATCGCTTGGTTATGCAGAGTGATTGTAACTTTGTGGTTCTTTTTTCCTGGCTGCTATGGTTTTTTTTATATTCTTTGTATTTGTTAGTATTGCTAGCTGCCCAGTGTTATGTATGAGAGCTGAGAGGCCGTATATACCCTTAAATAAACAAATACATACAGGAGGCAAGGATTTCAAGAGCATCAGTCAATGGGGAGGGAATTCCTGACAGAACAAACTATGGAATCACAAGAGTCCCTGCTTTCAATGAAATGCACTAAGGTAGATAGGCAATTTCAGGGCTTTAGAATTTCCTGTTTAAGATTTCCTTTAAAATTTATTCTCTGTGTACAGTAGTTTTACTTAGTGCTATTTTCTATTCTGTGGGCTGTAATGGATGTATTTTTACTTAATGCCTAGGTTTGCATATCACAAAATACCATAATGTGTTTTATTGTAGTGTAGAGTATGATGCCGAAAGTTGTGGTTGGTAAATCACGGTTTATGGCTTTGTGTGTTTGATGAACCCAGCAATTATGATTTATTCAATCAATAATGGTAAAGGAAATCATAGCTTAGTGTGGTATCCAAATCCAAAGTCTAGGAGAAACTGCCAACTTTGGTACCACTTTATAATTATACTATTTACCCACTACTTCCTTGTATATATTTATAACCAATAAGGGTATTTCACTTGATGCCTTGAGTAATCTGTACTTTGCAAATTCCAGTCTGCAGTCGTCAAAGTCTAGACTTGCCAAACTGAAGTTCGGACTTCCTAAACACTTCCATTCAATCCTTGGCTCGACAAAGTAGGAAAATATGTTTTAAATGTTTAGCTTGAGAGAAAAAGCTTAAAAACAAGTATTTTGTGAGAAAATAAATTAAGAAAACATGTAATATAGTTTTAGGTAGATTTCTTTTTTCTGTAAACCTGGATTCATGTGGAACAGGAATGGAATGGGTTTTCTGAGTCAACATAAACATAACCAGCCCAGCCTAGAAAGTGACTGATTTGCACTTTCCTTCTTTATCTTTTTTTTTTCAAAGCTTCCAGATCTCTCCATATGCAAAACCAAAGGCTGCTGGGGGTCTGGCATCTTTCCAGCTGGATGGAATTTGTTGATCCCAGTTTGGCGAGACTTTACACATGTGCAAATGATTGGGCAAGTGGAAGACTTTATTTTCTTTGAAGAACAGCATCTGCCTGGCGTGGCATCTGCTTTTTACAGGGGGGCGGGGGGCGCACGTATTACATTGCATGTGATGTTGGTGGTTTGCAAGAATAAACCAATGTTGTATTCTGAATATTGGCTTCCACTTTGTTTATCTGGATTTGGTCCATCAATAATAGCAACCTCTAGGGATGTATCCTGGCCACTGGACCTTGGGATAAAACTCCTAACTCTCCCCAAAACAAGTTAGTCTCTCACAGCAGCAGCAGTGCTGATGTTCCAGCTGCGGCATGAGACAACAGCAGAATTCAGGGTTTTTTTTCCATTTCCCCTGGTGAGTGTGTTGATTTTGAGTGCCAAGTGGGGAAAATATATACTGTATTTTGGAATGGAACCCCTTATTTTTTTGGAGACGCTCATGATTTTTAAATCCCACATGTTCCAGAATGTTTGAAGGACCACAGAGAGAAATGAGAGTTTTTGTGGAAACAGTTGGTGAGTTCAGATGTAAAAATATTACATCTTTATTTTTTGAACTTTTCTCCCCATCCCAAATGACTGAAGTGTCTCCAAATATGAACTGAGGGGTGGGTTTGCATAACACTTTTGGTTCAACCCTAAAACTGGATTTTCTTTCATTTTGAGTATTAAGATATATATTTTCTAATGAAATTTGGTTGGTGTATTGAAGCAACACATTCATCCTAAATAAATATCCCAATATGTGCACAATAAGAAGGAAAAAAGGAAAATGAGAATGAAATCCATGTGGTTCGTCTTGATCCTCAACCTTTCTTCTGCAAAGCCGAACTTGTGATTTAGCTGGTAAGTGGATGAAGACCGGTGAGCTGGAGGGCTTTGTGAATCTTCAGGCTTTTAAACAAAGAATCTCATGTAGAGACTTTGACAACAGAGTCCAAAAGCATTTACAGGACATGAAGTGGAATATAGATCATTCATACAAATACACAATACTATCTCGAAAAAGTCAGGCCTAGACAGCGCTGGATTTTATTTTGTTTGCCTTGCTTGTCATTAAAAACAATATTTTTAAGAATGTCTTCTTGAGCTCCTCCAAGAAATATCTAATTCCCCTCTGAAAGATTTTTAACCTGATAAAATAGAATTTGGAAGTGTGGCTCTCTTTTTGTTGTGGTCACTGTTTAAAAAAATATAAAATAGAACAAAAAAATCTTTCTGGGAAATGATGACGCTGACAATGATTTTGGAAGAAAATATTAGGTGACAAGGTTAAAATTCTAAGGCCTTTAAAAATATTATTCAATTTCTTTCCTTCCTTCCGCTCCCCTTTCCCTGTTCTCTTTCTTCTCTGACAGCATTTTAAATATGGCTATCATAAACAGCTAAGATTACTAACAACAATGCTTGGTGAGACAAATTCCATAATTACAGTTGATCTGTCCTCCATGGTTAGAAAAAAGCAGTATAACTGTAAAATGTAAAGTTCTCAGAGGAAGCCCATTAGTTGGTTGTCTAACCAAGCAATGATAGCCAACTTACAGATTTTTTTTAGAAGACTTGATAGAACTGAGCTTGATTCAGAGCATTTGTTTCAGATGATAAAGGAGGCTGCTGAAAAGGGAGTCTTGCCATGGAAATCTCTTATTTAACTTACATGTAACTCTTTCCCTTAATAAATTATGACGGCTGAATACCAATTCATAGCCTCACTCATAACTGAACATATCCATATTTGGGAGTTATGGAATGATTGTACTTTGAACTTTGCCTATTGTTTTGTGAAGCATGCTTCTTGGAAGTATACTCAGAATGTGTGGCAAAGCTTGATAATGGTAAAAAGGAGCTAATTATTCCTGTAATAGATACAATGTATGTTTTGACTTAAGGAAATAGAAAAATTAGAGATATTTAAAATGCCGGTGACCAATAAAACCAAACATCCATAGTGATTTAAATTAGAGTTTCTAACTTTCATAGAATATTTACCTTAAAAGAGAAGGACTATAAATTTAATACAATGCTACAAAATTACAAAACTTCTAGGCTTGCTAAGGCAGTGATAACTAATCCTGCTGATTGTACATTAAATGTGTGCATGTGATGCACTTATACACATGTATGGGTGCATGGATACATACTGTATTTATATTATAGAATCCAAAACCAGGGAGGATCAAAAGATAAAATAATGTATAATGATGGAATAATTACAGAGTAAACTTACTTACATGATAAGCCATTCGAATCACAGTAGACAGTTAACTGATTGTCTACCTCCATCGCTTTTTTTACCAACCACTTTCACATAGAGGAATACACTTCGAACACATATGCCTTCTCTTTCTTCATTCCCTTAGAAATGGGAAAAATTAAAAGAGATGGAAGAAAAACTGTGGGTGACTGTTGTGGGAAGAGAAAGAGAAACAATGCTCGATCCTGAAAAGTGGGGAGAGAGGGAATGGGACAAAGAAGGGTAAGAAAGAAAAGAGAAGCCCTAACATCAAACAAACCACCCTTCCCATGCAGGGGCTGATATTTTATCACCACCCTTTCTGTCCTAAGAAGCTGTAGTTTCCATCGTAACTCCCACAAATTGAGGCTTATGCTACATTTTAAAAGGATTGTTCCTTCTCACAATGGCAGGAAATGATGCTGCCAATTTTTAGCAACCACAATCAGTTCAGAAGCTTCTACCAGCTGCAAAATTGGAATCAGAGGGCCCCACGCAGCCCTGGAGGCTGCATATTACCAACCCCAATATCAATGATAGGCTTGTGCATTAGGTAACATTGCAGAAATTAAACTCTGCTAACACGCGAGGAAGACCTTAAACCAAAACCAACTCAAATCACTAAAGATGATACGTGAGGAACTACCCTAACAGGCCAGGGTTTGTTAGCATTGTGCAGACAACTAATTAACATACCCAGTGAAAATCTTACCCCTTGGTATAGTCTTGGTCTTTCTGTTGTGCTAAAGACAGAAAGCACAGTTGGCTCCCAAATGAAATATAAAATGAGGAGAGTACTTGAATTAATTATTGAAGAGTTCCACAACAATAAAAAGCTGAAGGCGGAAGCGTCCTACTGTTCCATCTAAACAATATAGTTGACTGATGCAGGACCCGGAGAATTAGAATGTTGAAGAAATCAATCAGACCAGTGAAGGGGATAAAAACCAGTGTGAGACTAGGAAAATCTAATTAGATTTTTTAAAATCACAGCAAACTTCAAAAATAAGCTGTGTGAGCATGGGCTTCTGGCTGTTACACAATATCCAGGAGTTAACAGAAATGTCAGACAACCTCATTTGGAATTTGGCAGGAAAATAACCTTTGGCTATTGCCAGCTAGTGATGTCTCCTAGGAAGTGAGCACTTGGGGTCCAACTTGTTCAGTTTAAGTGGCACAAGCATGGTGTAGGATGTCTCCTCTAATGGGCCTTGTGCAGAATGCTGGTCAGAAAGCCTATTAAGAAATCTTTCTTTATAAATTGCAATCTGTAAAAATAAAGGGCAAAGGAAGTTAGGATGCAGTATTTCAGGTTAATTCTGCTGACTGCCAGCTGTTTGATTCTCACTAGCTTAAGGTTGACTCAGCCTTCCATTCATCCAAGATTGGTAAAATGAGGACCCAGATTGTTGGGGGCAATATGCTGATTCTGTAAACTGCTTAGAGAGTGGTATAAAGCACTATGAGTGGTATATAAATCTAAATGCTATTGCTATTGCTTGTGAAAATTGTCACTGGCATCATAGGCAGACATTGGGGGACTATTGAAGCCCATGCCCCCTTCTCCTCCCAAATACAAACTGTTTCATGAGGCTGGGTAATTCAGTGGTTCTCAACCTGTTGTCTGTGGACCCTTGGGGGGGCTGTGATGTCAAATGAACAAAACAAATAGGATAAGATATTCCAAAGGATTGCTTGGCAAAGTCTTGTACCATGATGTTACTCCTAGCCATTTTGAAATGTACACATCAATAATTGTGCTTCTTCTCCTTGCAGCTGCATCACATGAAGGTCACCTGGTCCTCACTTATTTTCTTTGTGTTTTCTCCTCATTTCTGAGCTAATTTTTCTTGCTATTTGTCCTTGTACTCTGGACAAGATTGAATTTCACTTGGCATTAAACAATCCCTACTCTACTTGTTAGCATACCTTATCAGGTACTCACCTTTTCATCACCAATTGTTTTATTGGTATTGACACATGATTCCTATGATTATACTTGTTGACAGATACAAATTTCACATTACAAGTGTTTATTCAACAGATTTAATAACTATGGTTTTTGGATCAAAAATGTGAGAATGGGAGTTAGTATTTCTTGGAGAAGGAGAATCGCCTGTTACATGTCCTAAACAGGAATAACAATAAACATTATCTGATAATCTACAGGCTAAACTTAGTTTGTTCATGGGCAGACTCAAATGTTTTAGCATTAACATTGTATATTTAAATGCTTTCTTATCCAACACTTTTAGGCTGCATGACTACAATCACAAGAATCTACTATTCTCACCGTACATTCCAAAACCAAATCTAAAAAAATTAATAATGTCTTCTCCTCATCAAGAAATTCCCATGCTTTTTTCTTCTTCTTTACAACTTTTTTCTTCTTCTTTACAACTCTGAGCATATAAAACCATAGCAGGTCATCCTCTAGGTCATTTTTAATAAAATTTAGAGCTTCTGGGGATTTCTTGGTTTTGAATGGCATTGCCACACTAGTTTTATTTTTCCCAATCTGGGCTTGAAAAATGTAAGATATATCAACTCAGATGTTTTGAAGAGTTTTAAATGTTAATTGTATTATTGTGCAGCTATGTGCCACACAGGTGACAATAATTGGACTAAATCTAAAAAATGGAATGTGGAGACAAAAAACCACTGAGGTGTAGTGTGTTGTCTCCTTTGAATACTGAATCAGTTCCTAAAGCATGACAATAGAGAGTCTACAAATTCAGGTATAATACCAATAAACCATTTGTACTTAATCTTACAGTATATACTCAGAAATTAAATGATATTGGACATAATACACCAAGTGGTTTAAAACAGTGGAACTTACCCAATGAAATTGATAGCAGCATGCTGGTCCAATAAAATAAATCCATATATAGTATTTTATCACATAATATGTTTTCTCTGATTTTTAGATCCTCTATAATCATGTACATCAATCCTAGGATATAAAGAAGCCATTCTCCGAAGCTACTTAGTTCCATTATGTAGATGTATGTGTATGGATTACTGGACAAAATGATGATTCTGAGAACAGCTGCTAGGATTGTTTAAAGGAAAATAGGTCCAGACATTTCTTCACGAGACATTCCATCCTTTGTTTTTCTCTTCAGGTAGCCCTATTTTTATTTCACAAGAGCCAATGTCAGAAAAAATGAATGAAAGAATCTGGATCAGCGGGAAAGGTTTGTCTGTGGAAAGTGGGTTTATTGAGGAGGTCTTTCTGAATAGTGCCCCTTTTCTCCATCAGAGGAGAATTTCTTCATATAGTAACAACTCACTAGATTCTAGAATTTCATGTGGTCATTAGCAGTCCTTGGATAAATGCATTATTTCCCATTAACCTCCACCAATCTCCCTTTTACAGTGTGGTACTGCTACCATCTTGTAGTGCAGATTAAAAGAGCTAGGACTTCAACTGCATAGTCACAGCTGCCTTCTTGACTTTTTGACTCTCCACTCCTATATAACCTTGGCATCCCACAACAAGCAATTCATCTGAATTTCTTGATTTGGGTATTTAACTGCTATCACACCTCTTTGTTGAATAGCCTTGGGAGATTCTCTCCTGCCGCTCATCATTTCTAAGGTGATGTCCTTGCCTTTGTGTCATATTACAGCTAATAGTACCAGCATCTGTAAAAGCACAATTGTGTATCATTGCAGAGTCACTTCATCATAAACCGCACACTTAATCCACAGGGCTTAGTCATCGGGCATTTGAGTGGCCAGCCAGCAGTCACAAATATCTGGATCATGCATACAGCTATCAGCGGAACTTTCTCTGCATTTGGAAATATTCCTTATTATAGGTAAGAATTGGGTGGAGGTTTTTTTGTTTATTTATTTTTTATTAAATAAGTAGAGGAAATCCTCTCTAATGTAGTGCTGCATTATGTCTCTGAGTTCAAACCCCTCCATTTTGAATGTGCAGCTTATTAACAATATATATATGTATGTATGTATGTGTATGTATATATATCTCGGAGTATGTGATTCACAGTCTCCACTTCTCCTGATCCACAGGAACAAAATCTTTCATTTATTATATTATCTGAAGATCTAACTGGAAGCTAATGGTATTTTGTTTAGACCATTCAATGATTGCAACATATTTGGCTCTTCCTGGCAACTCACTGGGCCCAGTGTAGAAGAGTGATGGCTCTGTAACAATATTTCTATGTAAGCTACACTCAGTAAACAGTGTAAGACATTACACACTACGTTTATATGAAAAAATACCCAGAATTATGTGCAGTGACTTGGTGATGATGTAGTGTTTACCCAATGCTCCATAGCATCTATTTGCATCCGTACACTGAGGCAGTTGAACAATAACTTTCAAACTAGCTACAACCAAGGTTACTAAAAATGCACAGCAGCTGTTGTAACCTCAAATTCTTGAACATATTGTTTTTTATGCACACATTAGGGGCTAATTATCCTCTACATTCCATTTTCATAAACAAATGATTATTGAGTTTTATGGCAGCATATAAACAAGCTTAGAGCAGACCAAGCTCTTTTATGTTCCACTTGCACTATTTCAAAAATTGGAAAGGCCACTTTTTAAAACAAAAACAAACAAACAAACAAAACCCTCTAAAAACCAGAATTTATAGGCGAAGCAAAAAAAAAAAAGCATACTCAAAAAAAAACTTTTCCAGCCTCAGAAAACCTGGAAAAGTAATATATATATATATATAAACTTCATAACAGGAATACTTATACCATTTTAATTACAGATATCCAACCCAGTATGTTACCATTGTGTGATATAATGTTTGATTCGGATGGATGAAATGTTTACAAAACTAGAGAATAATGGAAGAGATTTTCAGACATCCTTGAGACACAATTGGGACGCTGCTCCCCAGCCGCAGTTCTAAGTGAAGTGTGTGTCACTTGATGCTTTAAATGTCTGCCTGGTTTGTCAGGTGATTGATAACAGCCGGGCAAAGTTTGGAAGACACAAGATGAAAAGGGGATAAAAATAGTGCGAATCAGGGTCCATTATTGATGCTATAAAGGTTTTTCTATTTTGCATGAATAATCGGTTTGGGCTATGAGAACTGTCAAGATTGTTGGGGAGGAGATAATGGAAGGGAGAAAGAGCTCGACAATGTTTAGATGTGTTTGATAAATAGTCCAAATTCTGCAATAATACATGGTATATTCTGTAGTCAACACAAATATATATTTTACCTTAACATTTATTATTTCTGCTTTGGTGTTTTTTTTAAAGTTGATATAGTAATTCCCTATCTTGATGTAGATGCGGGTATGTGTGTGTGTGCATGCTCTGAATGGGAGGATAGCTATGCCAGAGGTTCAACCATAACAGACAGGTCTCTTCAGAGGAACCAGCTAAAAAGCACCTCTCCCATAAATAAAATGGCGAGACATAATTTATTAAAATCCAGACCAGATCGGTGATCACTCAGTTCAACAAGCTCAACAAGAACCATGCTAGTGTTAAACTTTCTGGGCATCTGGGAAAAAAAAATGGGCTATTGAACTGTTGGCTGAGCAACCAGGGCAGGCAGCTTCAGGGCTATAGAAGAAAAGGTGTTTACTCATCACAGATATCTGAAGGCTGAAATCCAAAGAACAATGATCTGCAATTATAAATTGCCCCCAGGCCTAAAAATCAAGAATGACACTTGGAGTTACTTCTAAGTAGTTTCCTTTATTGTTCCTCACCCATAAACAGAAATATTTTCAAACTAAAGCAACTACTTGCACCATTAAAAATGTACTCTCAAACTTTCTAGGGAGAAGCCATCTTAACTCGATCTCCCAACCAAACTACCTAAACAGAGGTAAATGCTTGGTCCTCTGGCATGCAGTCCCTCCCTCCTGGAAATCCAGATTACATTATACCACACAAATCCAAGAGTATAAGAAGATGATTTCTGGAAAGAACAATATCCATAATCAGAAATAACAGGACAAAGGCTAGCAGATCAACACTGATTTATAATATGAAACAAATTATTCACAGAAATAGAATTGGAAGAACCAGAAAGGTTTGTTGTTGTTAGTTGCGAAGTCGTGTCCGACCCATCGCGACTCCGTGGACAATGTTCCTCCAGGCCTTCCTGTCCTCTACCATCCCCCGGAGTCCATTTAAGCTTGCACCTACTGCTTCAGT
>JANHJO010003665.1:16232-26902 GCA_032468235.1 Pseudoxyrhopus heterurus | reverse complement strand
GAAAGGAAAGGAAAGGAAAGGAAAGGAAAGGAAAGGAAAGGAAAGGAAAGGAAAGGAAAGGAAAGGAAAGGAAACTGTCACACATACAGCTACTAACAGTGTCAGCCCCAACTATACCTGGGCAATGCCGGGTCATCGGCTAGTTTTCCTATATTTCATTTCTGCCCTTATTTTCCCATTGTACGGATCACTACTTTCATCAAATCAAGGATGACCTACTTATGACTTTCCAAATGTTTCTGAATAAAAGCTCCTAGCAGTCTCAATCAGTCTAGCTAATAGCGAGGACTTCCTATGTGGATGACACTATCTTCATATCTGAAAATGCAGAGGATCTGTAAGCACTAGTAATAAAAGTTAAGGAGTAAAGTGAAAAAATAAGATGAGAATTAAATATAAATATCAAACTAACAATACCAGATAGAAACAACTGGCTTTAGAATTGGCAATAAACATATCAAACTGGTGGATAGCTTCTACCTTTTAGGGTCAACCATCAGCAATAAAGGCACCAGCACTCAAGAAATAGGCCACAACCTAGCACTTGGTAAAACAGCCACGAAAGCCTTCAAAAGATATTCAGATACGGTGATTACAAAGATCAGAACTGTTCAGAATTGACATTTTTAAAACTTTGATGTTGAAGGAGACTCCTGAAAATACCATGGACAGCCAATCTGACAAACAAACCAATAGGTCATTAAACAAATCAACACAGAGTCTTCACTCTGGACACAAATGATCAGCTCATGTTGTCCTACTTTGGACGCATTGTGAGAAGACCTAGCTGTCTGGAAAAAGCTATAATGCTGGGAAAGGTGGAAGAGAAGAGCAGAGAAGGACATCAATGGCAAGGTGAATGAATTCGGTTACAATGGTGATGAGTACACTGTTGGGAAACTTGAAAAAACAACTTTGGGTTAGATTGCCTTGGAGAAAATCAATCTTTGTGGTTGCTAGGAGTAAAAAACAACTTGATAGTACATGATCAATCGATCAGTTTGCATTTTACTTCCAAGGGACAACATTCCTGAAAGCCCTCTTTCTGGTTAATGCTAAAACAATGCTATTAACAATAACAGGTCCTTATTCCTAGGAATTTAAAACTTCCTAATGTCAACCTTTGAAAGTGTAAGAGTTATCCTGAGGAAAAAACAAGAAAAGTAAGTGTTTCCCACAGATTAAAGGAGCCTATTGATACCAATCCACACAATTCCATTGTACCATAGGTATAAAGTAATATTCAGAAATAGTACAAATTCAAGCATCTGTTCTTCTGCACAGATCAAGTTAAAAAGGACATGGTGGGATGTAACTAACATAGCTTATAATCAGGGAATTAAATATTTGTATAGAAGAATGGAAGAATTCCTCCACAGAATTCTCTATTTGGAAGATAAGCTGAAAATGAATGTCCCATTTTACAAAGGAAGATTGATATTGATTTTTATTAAGCAAACACTGGTTACAAAGTTGAGAATGTAACACAAACAAAAGATTACTCTCTTAGACTCCAAGACAACAATGAGTAGAAAGTCTGGCTCTGGCTTTTAAATCAGCTTTCCTCAACCTGGTACAAAGCTGTTTTGTGACATCTTCCATAAAGCTAATACATCTGAGAGCAGCCCATTGTTACAATAAGATAAATTTTCTCTTCATCTCTAGTCTATCATTGCAATATCCATTTTCTTTGACATAAGCACTTTTAGAAATATAAATATCTATCTAGCATAGCTTTATTCATGGAACAACATTATTCAATCACTAGGATATGGAATTTTCTGATCTGCTGTATGATGAGACATTAGATGATACATCAGGTTTATAAAAAAAAAGAGTTAGGAATTTAAATACAGGTAGTCCTCAACTTATTAACACACCTGAACCCAAAACTTCTATTGGTAAGCAAGACAGTTGTTAAGTGAGTTTTGCCCCATTTTATAACCTTCCTTGCCAGAGTTGTTAGGTGAATCACTGTAGTTATTAAATTAGTAACACGGTTGTTAATGAATCTATCTTCCCCATTGACTTGGTTCATCAGAAGGTCACAAAATGTGATCACATGATCCCAGGACATTGCAACAATCATAAATACATGCCAGAATCTGAATTTTGATCCTGTGATCACGGAGATGCAGCAATGGTGGAAAGTGTGAAAACTGTCATAAAATCACTTTTTTCAAAGGTGTTATAACCTTGAAAAGATACTAAATGAATGTTTCTAAATCTAGAACTACCTATATCAGTTTAACTTTCATGAGAAAGAAGATTCTAATTCAATTATACATTTAATTATATTATATTATAAGATTTTAATTTAATATATTTAATTATATATATTATATATAATTAATTAATTATATCAGAGCAGGATCTCAAGTCACAATGAATTTTCAGGAAATTTTAGGAGAAGAAGGCATTTTAAAAGCCAAGTTATTTTTGGAAGGTAAATGTGAAAACTAACTCCATTCCCACAACTGACCTCAAAAATAAGCAGCCTGAAAATGGACTAGTTAGTTACAGTACAGTAACAAGAAATAAGTAGCATCCATTCTGCTTACTCCAAAGTACATGACTTCCAGCCCATTGTACTACACAGGCAGAAGAAAAAGGTATAAGAATTTAACATTGATCTTACTATAAACTGGGCTTGTGTTTTATACCTGGCAGTCACTGGATTCTTTCTTAACATCCTTCCTAATTCTTGCAATAAACACACTTTATCTGGCCTTGTGTACTTGATTTACTGCCTGCATGACTTCTGGTCCAATATCTGTCAAGAGAATCCTATCAGTGAAAGAGAAATGATGATATGAACACTGTTTTCCTGGAAATGTGCTTGCAGCACTTTCAACAGCATCTGAATTAAAATAAGAAACAAGTAAAAACTGCTAAGATTGTCAGGAAAATGTCGATGGCACTCCTGAAAACAAAATGCTGTTTCAATAGGCATGAAGTGGTAGTAGAATTATAATTTCTCCTTCATAGAGTGGCTGAAGGTGCAAAGAAATTAGCAATTCTTCATTTGATTCCAACTAATAGTAAGGTATAATAAAGCCCCAAATTTGATCAACCTACCTCCCCTTAAGCTTGTGCAGAGAGAATCCCACTGTTGAAATTATAATATTTCATCATTCTACACTGACTGAGGAGGAAAAGCAGATAATTGAACAGACCTGGGGTTACAATAGAAAAATGCTTATCAGAAATCTTCCTTCTTTGTCCTCCTTGGTAGCCCATCTTTGAAATGTCATTTGCCTGTGAGTTAAAACTTCCCTTGTAAGAAGATGGATCAAGAATGTAGCACCCCATGGAATAGATGATAGGATTATAAAGCTCATTAATGCATAGTTGACCATTCCTAACTACGAAGACACCATAACGATGAAATGTGAGTCACATTTTCACAATGTAAACTCTACTCTTTCATACTGGCAGGACAATGTTGCCTCCAACTATATAAGGAATGGATTCTGTATCTCAAATTATGTCTCACTTTTTATTACTTGCCTCCCCTTCCTCCATGTTGTTGTTGTCGATCTCACCAAATGCAAGGGGAAGGAGACAACAATTTGTTAAGAAAATCAGAATTGGACTGTTTCTATGAATTTTCCTCTAAGTGTAGGGGTGGCTTAGAAGCCCATAAAACATCCCACATTGGGCAAACTGACATTTTTTTTGACCTCCTAGAGAGAAGAAAAACACTCACTTTGAATATTTTTTTTCTATCTCTAGCTGAAGTTATTCAACAGGGAACTATAAAGCTGGATAACCAGCTCTGAGTTCTCAGTTTCCCCAAAAGTATTTCATTATCTAAAGAATGACCCTGTTCGCCCCTCCATGCCCAGCAGATGCAGTAGGCCCTGCACTGCCTTCTCCCCGAGGACCTCCATGTTGCTGCCGTGCTCTGCTGCAGGGAACGGGCTGCTGGAGCGCCTCTCCTGCTGGGTGTCGGTTGCTGGGCTGGCAGCCTGCGGGGCCCCAGAGCCGCTGGCCTGCCCCAGCCCAAAGGAGCACGAGACGCTCCCCAACTATGGCTCCCGTCACCCCGCTGGCCTGGGCCGATGTTGAGGCATCCTGGGAATTGCAGTCCAAGGCGTTGGGAGTCCTCCTGGGCATCAAGGTGACTGGCCGGCCGGCGCGAGAGCCAACTAGTCCCTGCCAGGAGTCCGCCATGCCAGAGGGGTCACTGAAGTGCCAGGGTGAGCCGACAGGCACTACGGGCTTCCTCTTGCATGGGGCAGACTGGGCCGTATTGCCGCCGGTGCGGTGGCCAGGCCAGAAGCGCCCTTCTGCCACCGCCGGCTGCCCCAGCCTCCCCGCTTAGCCTGGCTCTCGCTGCATGCATCTCCTCGGGGCTTCTGCTGCCTGGCTCCAAAAGAGGGAGAGCGGATAAGGAAGAGCCGCCCACCTCTCCTCCGCATGCACTCGGGCGTCGCCAAGGGGGTCATGTGACTGGGTGGGAGTATTTTTTTTATATAAAAACCAACCAAACTATTACACAGGTTGAAACCCATTCCTGGCCACGCCCACCAAGTCACGTGACCACTAAGCCATGCCTACCAAGCCACGCCCACCAAGCCACGCCCATAGAATCAGCAGTAAAAAAATTTGAATCCCACCACTGATGGTAACCCACACCTCCCCTCTGTACTTTTACCTCAATCAGTTTCCTGTCTTCCATACAGATCTGCCCTGGAGATGCAGTGGTTAGAATGCAGTATTTCAGACAAACTCTGCCCACTCTCAGGAATTTGATCCTGATGGGGCTGAAGGGTTGATTCAGCCTTCCATCTTTCCAAGGTCAGTAAAATAAGGACCCAGGCTGTGAGGGGCAATATACTGACATTTGTAAAATGCTCAGAGAGTGCTGTAAAGCACTCTAGAGCTGTATATAAGCCTAAATGCTATTGCTATTGTTTCCCATTCCTCTTTCACTTTTTTACTCCTTGACTTTTCTCATCCGCTTCCCCTCTTTCTGTTACTTATAAGTTGGTTATTCAGTCCTTCCTTATCCTGCTCCTCTTGTTGAAATCCTGATTCCCCAAATTCCAAATTAAGCAAACCTCCCCACCTTTTTTAGATAAGAAAAAGGAGGGTTGCTTAGCTTGGAAAGTTATACACCTATAGTCTCTCTTTCTTTCTCTCTTTTCTCCAAAGAAAAACAGCATATATAGATAAAAATATAAAGATAGATGTGGATTTCTTTCTTCCCTAAAATTCCACTGCAATTACTGTCCCATTGCTATTCCTCAGGAGCTGTTCATTGCTGTTCCCTTAAAGTGCTTAAATGGTATTTCTCCACTAAATACTATTTCCGCAATAGCAATAGCACTGTATTTATATACCACCTATCAGGGCTTGCAACCCTCCCTAAGTGGTTTACAATGTCAGCATATTGCCCCCAACAATCTGGGTTCTCATTTTACCTACCTCGTAAGGATGGAAGGCTGAGTCGACCTTGAGCAATGACTATTTCTTTCCCTTTCAGTGTCATTTCCTATTAACTATTACTTTGACATTCAGTACTGTGTGATTTCCTGTTTTCACTGCTATTCCCTCGAAGCTATTTAACGTTTTCAAGGCTATTCCCCATGGAAGGCTATTTCTCCTATGCAATGACTACTACTGTGGATATTATGAAGAGAAGGCCTTCGTTTCTTACTGTTTGCACTTTTAGACTAGAGAGCAGCCGGTGTTAATTTGTCTGGGCCTCATACTTAGCACTGTCAGATGTCCAGCAATCTTTCATCCATCCAACAGGCATAGCCTTAAAATCAAATATCGTTCAGCTTTTTTAGTGTCTTGGGTTTCTTTTCTTTTTTTTAAACTATTTTCACCATTCAAACTTTTGTATACTGTGACCTTGTAAATTGTCTATTTTTCCTCATCCCTTGTTTGACAAACCTAGACCTATGCCATTTATTTTCTGATTCTAGCAATTGGCTTTAATCCAGGCCCTTCCAATCTATTATCATTGTAGTCCATGGATCATGTGACTTATCATATGTGTCACTGGTTAAATTTGGAAAGCACATTGTTGTTAATTCTATGTTATTACTAGTGTATGTTCTTGAAAATAAAAATGTGTTGGAAAAATATTTCAATTGAAAAAACCAATCTGCTGGAAAGAGATAATTTTATATACATACTAGCTGTTTACCCGGCTTTGCCCGGATATAGTCGTTCGCACCGCTACTCCATTGCTGCTCTGCCACCTTCACTGCTGTTGTGCTTCCCCCTTACATATCCCACCCCCTGACTCTGCAAGTTGAGTCCTTCTCTTCTGCTCCACTTCCAGCACTGCCCTCTTAACTCTCTTTCCCGCTTGGCTCCAGAGTTTACAAAGCCCTCCACTGCATCCTCCTGATGGTCGCTGCCCAATGAACCTACTGAAACCTCCAGGCTTCTCCTCTGACCTGCCCTCACAGCTCATCTGGCCTGTACTGCACATGCACCAGGCTGCTCTGCTCTCTGGTACCCATTGTGATGTACTGTGACATCACCACTGTGAAGGGCATACAGATACCTTACCCTCTAGACTTTGGCAGTCTTTTTAGGGGGCTCAGATCCCCATGGACATGTAAGACCCCCATGGTATTTGTTGCCAGAGGGTAAGTTATCTGTATGCCAAGTTTGGTTGAGATTGGTGCAGCCATTGAAGAGCATATACAGCACGTACACACACACACACACACACTGCTTTATATATATAGATGAATTGAAGGATATTTCTTGCACTGTAATTTTTATTGAGGATGCCCAGAAAGAGGATGCCCAGAAATAGTTAGTGTGTCCTCCTTTCTACCCGAACTGTCCTTCTCTCTAATTATCCATATCTTCTTTGCCTGTTCAGATCTAGAAATCTGCTCATACATTTTACAGATGAGGTATGTGAGGTCATCATTTTTGAGGTCCAGACCCTTTCCAGGATGCATAGTTTTTAAATACTCTTTAATGTTTCTTCATGTGGCAGAGATCATGTAACATTGGAGCTCTTGTTTTTGATGGATACTAAAAGGGAAAAAAGGTTATTCATCTTGGACTTAAGGAAAATATTTTTAATCAATCTAAAGCAATGTTAAATGCAATTCTCATGGCAGGACAAGGAATAGGAACTAAAGAAGGAAGAAAGTTCTTAAAAACATAGGAACCATTGTTAATTATTCCAAAATGGGTGGGAGGACTAAGACAGTAGAAGGTAATACAGTTATACCAAAGGGTTAGTGAAGATCTAATGATCAAGAAACATACAAATGGAAAATAGAAGGAAGGACAAATCACTAAGGAAAAGTATAAACAGATCTGATTTGTGAAGATCATGTCAGTCTGAGCTAGGAAAAGATGTTAACAAAGTATGTTCAAAATAAAGAAAAAGGATCAGTATACCAGCTACTCAGTGAAGGTGCCAAAAGCTAAGAGATAACAACAGAACTTCTCAGTTCTTAATGTCATACAGTCTCCTCCAATTTCATCCAGCAAGTTGAAGGAAAAGGATTGCAGATTGACCTTGACAGAAAGATAAGCAAGGAATAGCTTTAAAGTCTCCAAAATCAGAAGAATTGCATTCTGGGACATGGAATGAATGTTTTGATAATCTGGCTGAATTGGACAATAATATATTATTTCTGAGAAATCCTGAAGATTGAGTGAAGTACCAAATATCAGGAACAGGTCAACTATTGTCCTTGTCTTCAAAAAGGGAGGAAATAAAAATCAAGGAATAACACCCCAATCAGTGCATCAGGGATAATGGAACATTTTTGGAATATATCAACAAGAGATTTCAATGTTTTTAAGTGAGGTCTAAAATAGTGATGACTACATGAATTTGTCAAGATTCAGCTTATTTCATGTTATAAATCATATTAATTTGGATGAAATAGAGTACTTTTTTATATCTGCAAATCACTTGATGATGCATACTATTATTTTCAATTTGCAAATTGATTAAACATTGTTTAGATACAGTACTGAATAAGAACACTCACAGACAAGTTCTTTTCAATTGGGTTTTCATAGGGATATGTCCTATATTGTGAGTTCTCCAATGTTTTCATTAAGAGTACAACAAATGGATTCCTTAGTTAGAAATATTCAGTTAGAAATAAATGTTGGCTAGATCTTGTTTGGGAGTAGTTTTATTTGAATTTTAACTCTGACCAGGAAATTGGGTTTGATGCTCCAAATGGCCTTCCCAGTTCTGCAATCTATCACCTATGTTTCTCTGCAAGCCCGAGAAACAGAGGTGATAGATATGCACATGTTATGTAATGTTGTACCATTTTATCCATCTGGCAATAGATGAAAGGACTGGTAATAGCTCAGATGTTTCTTCAGTAATAAAGTGGTAACAGGTCTCCTCAACAATATTATGCTTTCCTCTCAAGAAAATTATAGATCTGGGCTATCCAATTTGATACTTTGAGATTTGTAGACTTCAGTTAACAGAATTCCCTAGCCAGCATAGGGAATTGGGCAAGACCATGACTGACTGGGGAATTCTGGGAGTTGAACTCCACAAGTCTTAAAGTTCCCAAGTTTGGACAGCTCTGTATAGATCATCCTTCCATGTATCTATCTAATGCCATTTGTCCTTCCCTTGAAAATCCATCCTAAGCAATAATACCATCTTGTAAAGTAAAACCATTGATATGATAGCTAGCATACCAGACACTTTGCCATCTTTAGCTTCAATATCTGATCTGTGTTTTTATTCTGTTGCATCTTTGTGCTCCCACATGGCCTATTTCAGTTTTAAAAAAAGATCCTTTTAATTATAGGCAGGCTTTTCTTGGGCTTCTAACCTACACAGTGTGTACTCTGAAAGGGTTAACAGGCTTGGCTTTTTGGTTGAGATTCATAGAGCATATTGTGTCCAGCCTTAATATTTTATACAGTAAGCCATATCATCTTTTATCTTTTATTTATAGTGATCCTCATATTAATTTCTCAATAGCAGCTGGCACAGCAGGAGGGACAAAGCATCGATCTTCCAATTTTTCTGTTGCTCTTACATATCCTGAGGTCGAAGCTAGCTGGAGAGATTGACGGAGCTCTGGCACCAATCCAGCAGCTGTGTGTTTCTCATGCATGAAAAGCAACAACAGGAAGCTGAAATTTGACAATTGGCAGTAATATCAGCCAGCTAGGTAATAAATATAACAGGATACTCTTTAATAATTGAGTGGGGTATCTGGCATTCAGTAATGAAAAATCAGCCATGTGAGCGACAGAGGGGACAGCTTTATGTGACACTGAATGTGTGCATATGCACAGCACACACATTTGTGTCTGCATGTATGCAAATAGCAATTGCTAACCTGACTATAATATTTGTCTTTAATTTACAGACCAAGTAGGAATAAAACAAAATTGGACTGAATCAAGCACCGTATAGTGTGTGCCATGTCTTATTTGATTGAATTCTTGAAAGTTATTTGCTCTTGTGGCATCTTTATGCAATACACTGTCACTCTGATTGTGACACAGAGGGCGCTGAGGGATGCAGCTGGAAAATCCCAAGGGGAGGGGTGGGAAACATGTATGGGCAGGTCCCATGCCCACGACTGTTTGAATTCAAATAGAAAGTACAGCACAAATCCTGCAGCTTCAAATGGAGGAGCGGAATTCCGAATATAATTGGGGCTACCTTCAGTTGGGTACGATAAATAGGAGGAAGCCCTCAGCACATAGAATTGGAATGAGTGAAAGTTAGAACCTGATTCAATAACAGTTCAGAGTTTTTTTAAGAGAAAAGGCATTTTTGTACAGTGGTTAGAGAAACCAAGAGTTTGATAGTTTTAATGCCTTGGTAAGGCCACACTTCGAATACTGCATCTAGTTTTGGTCACCACGATGTAAAAAAGATGTTGAGATTCTAGAAAGAGTGCAGAGAAGAGCAATAAAGATGATTAGGGAACTGGAGGCTAAAACATATAAAGAACGGTTCCTGGAATTGGGTATATCTAGTTTAATGAAAAGAACGGCTGGGGTGACATAATAGCAGTGTTCCAATATCTCAGGGGCTGCCACAAAGAAGATGGAGTCAAGCTATTCTCCAAAACACCTGAGGGCAGGAAAAAGAAGCAATGGATGGAAACTTATCAAGAGAGGCAACCTAGAACTAAGGAGAAATTTCTTGACAGTTAGAACAATTAACGAGTGGAATAACTTGCCTCCAAAAGTTGTGAATTCTCCAACACTGGAAGTTTTTAAGAAGAGATTGGACAACCATTTGTCTGAAATGATAAAGGGTTTCCTGCTGAACCAAGGGGTTGGACTAGAAGACCTCCAAGGTCCCTTCCAACTCTGTCATTCCATTCTATTCCATGACTTGGTATCAACACCTAGGAAGGGTGAAATATTGGCAGGACTTTGTATCGCTTGCTGCTCTGCAGAGAAGCATGCCGGCTGGGTAAAACTGAGTTTTATGGTATGTGAGAAGCACCTTGGCAGATGGACGAAGAGCTCCTGCTTAGGGAATGGTCAGATAACAGAGGACATAGCACAGAGCTGCATCATGGAGGGATCAAGAAAGGGCCCTTCCTAGTTTCTTGGGTCATAAAGGAGATGGGGAAAGATTATACTATAAGGGCCTCGGTGGCTCAGCGGGTTAAGTAACGCTGTACTTTGCAATTAAGTATTCAGCTCCCAGCTGCCTGCAATTT
>JANHJO010003665.1:0-12967 GCA_032468235.1 Pseudoxyrhopus heterurus | reverse complement strand
TTCCTTCCTTCCTTCTTTCTTTCTTTCTTTCTTTCTTTCTTTCTTTCTTTCTTTCTTTCTTTCTTTCTTTCTTTCTCTCTTACAATTTCTTTTAGTCTAAAAGCAGCTTGTTGGTCTATAAAATGCCTTTCCATGCTACATGATATGGGTAGCAAATTAAAGCATGCAATTTATAATGTGAGTCCATCTACATTTATTCCTGCTCCAACTTCAATTTTACCACACAGTGTATTTTTCCATTCTCTTTTTCTCCTTTCCTTTTATCTCAGATGAATATTATCATGTGACTTGCTGTCTTACCCTGTTGCGTTTCTCATTCTACTTCAAAGCACCACTTTCTGTCATAACACTAAGAAAAGGCCTAATAAGTCCTAATCTCATGCCATTCAACTATGTTATCATTCCTGCCATTGCTTGCCAACTCTTAAGGCATTTTGTTGATATTTTCATATGACTCCATCCATCACAATTCGGCATTTTTGCTGTGCTGTTGCTACTTAACAGAGTTATCCAGCTTCTCTTTCTGTGTCCATTATTTACACATCAGTCTCCTGTAAATGAGAAGCTCACGCAATTTCTATTGCAGGAAAGAGAAACACTATTGGATTATATGCATATTCATCTACCCTGAGTAGCAGAGGAAAAGGCATCAAAAAGGTCAAGATGGCAGTCACAATCATGCAACTGAAACAACATTCTTTGTTTTACATGCGTTGGCCATATAGGGCGTGTAAAAGGTGGGGCACCACTTTGATTGCATGGTCATTGTCACCCTATCTTCTGTGACCCATCCCTCTCTGCTGAGTTGCGAAGGTGATAGACCATTTTAGACCTTGAACTGAATAGCCTCATGTCCCACTATTGAATGGCCCACCCTTACTTGTGTGCTTCAATCATTGTGATGCACCATTTATTATTTTCTTCCATTTTGCCTCCCTTGCAATTCTAAGCTTTACAACTGTGATTGTATGAAGATCACGTAAACCTGGACCAGGCAAGAAGCAGAAGTATTTTAAACATGTCTAGATTTACATTTTAAACTGACTTATCATTTGCAGAATGGTAGATATAAAACAGAATTTGTTGCTTCTGCTCTGATGCTGAGCATATTTATTTGGGAATCAATGCCAAGGAAACTGATTTCATGTAACATAATAAAATAAACCTGGTATTTTTGTGGAAAACTATCTTAATGTACATGGTTTATAGTTTATAAAAAGGAGGACAAAGAGGAGGAGGTGAGGAGGAACAGAAATGGTATAAAGTAGAAAGTAGGACATATGACAAAGGTCTATCCGTCCTTTACAGCACCACTGTCCCTAAATCACAGTCCCAAGACACATATCACAGATAAACATCATTTCTTATAAGTATCCCATCTTTTAAAGGGCTTGGTTCTCACACTGCTAAGGATGTACAAGTGTGAGAAGTGTGTGTGTGTCTCTGTGTGTGAATGTGTTTGGAAAGCCACTGAATCCAAAATTAGGATATGTATAATAATAGCTGGAAAGGAAAGGAATGCTCAACCGAATACGAAGGGTAATTTATTAAACATCGGCATGTTTTTGGCTAAAGTGAAGTAGATGATCTTGAGATTGCTTCTAAAGAAGCCCATTTGAAATTAAGTAATCCAGTTATTGTTATGTCCGTCATGGCAAGTTGCTTGAAAATGTGGTAAATGAACAGTGTAATATTTCTAATTCAGAGAAGTCAACTTGATGCTCTCCAAGTTTTTTGCCAAGGTTTTCTGACTATACTGGCTTATGATATTATAAGTTGAAGGTAGATATCTGCCTATTTGTAATCTGTTCTGCTGCAGTCCAACTTCAGGTCTAGATTTGTATGGTACTTGCCTTAGTAAGTCTGATGGAAGACCTGTATATCAAGAGAAAAATGGAGAAAGCATAACTTTGATTGTTCTTCTAGATGTGGTTTAGATACTCTTAACAGTTAGTTGATTGGGGCAGGAATTTCTATTAGGTTTTGGTACTACTATAAGTTGCTGTTACATGCAACTGTATCCTAGAAGATGGCCCCAAGTCTGAATATTATATAATCTATATTGAGTGGCCCTCAATGTCCCTCAAAATTCTCAAGCTGTCAAAATTTAGCAGCAGGAGGCCAATTTTATGCAGCACTTATTTTGGCTTTTGAGATTGTGGGGGATGAAAATAAATAGGTGAGGGAACCTGTGTTAGATTTAATGCATGTGGGAACTCCCAGATTACAGAACACCATCAAAGAACGGCCAGATATTTTATGATTACTTTCTCTGGTGATATCATTACTTCATTGCTATTTGTCCAATGGCCCTTAGAGGCCAAATTATTTTAAATAATTGTAAGCATGGCTCAGCCAGTTCCCTTCAAATTTGTTCTGATCTACATGACATGGTTTTGCAGGATTCCAATGGTTCCAGTTCTCCTTTTTATTAGATACAATATATTTTCCTTAAATAGTTTTATGTGACAAGAGCATTCTAAAATGTCTTTTGCTCTCTTTTCTATTCTTTATCTATAGCCTTCATTATTTTTCTTAATAATACTATCTTACCTTCAGAAACATTGTTCACATAATTATCAGTGTTGGAATAGACAACAACATGTAGCACTGTCAGTTGCAGAGTGCAGCACTACATAAACCTTTGTCTGAGGTTGTTTCTTTTGGTAGAAAGGAAAAAGAAAGATAACACTGATTGAAATGTCTACACCCTTCTTTCTGTCCTTGAATTTTAATCTTCCTTCTTTCCTTAGATCATAGATTTTTTAATTGGCTATAATAGCTACCTAAGGAAAACAATAAGATAAAGAAGTCCGCTATTATAACACTTCTACCTGATGTATTTCTGAGGTGTTCCACATGATGTAAAACATTTTATGTCTGATAGGTTTAAACAAGCCTGCCTTTCATCCACAGCTTTAGGTTTCAAGATACCAGTCGAGGATGTTTGAGAAATACAATAATTCTTTGTGGCTAACCTTGAAGACATTTTCTTCTAAACACTGAAGAGGAGTTTGCCAAAGAGTCTCATAAACTAAGAAAAGAACATAATGAGCTCTTAACCCTTTTGAATTGAGGTACGAGATGTGGAATTAGGCAATAAAGCAACTACTTAAAAGTGATTTGTTTCCTTTTTGTAATGTTGCTCTACAAAATGCCTAACAAGCTAAGTCATGTGTTTATACATTCTTTTCTTCCTCCTGTTCTTCTGCTCTGAGTCTGCTATCCCAGATAAAATATGCATGAAACGGCAACATGAAACATATAACACTGTTTTACAAATGAATAAACTAATAGATAAATAAGGAAATCTTCGCTCGGTTTGTGTCAGCTCTGCTCATTGTTTTTATATGTCCCCCACCAATTAAAAATTGCCCCAGCCAGCAAAAGATTTTCTTTGCCTGTAACAGTGCAATTATATGAAAAGATTTCTATTTCCAACCAACTGTATTCTATGAAGCAAATGCTGCTTTAAAATTAAAAAGTTAATTTTAAGCGAACAAAGGTTCATCTGTTGCCTTCAGCCTTCTTTCATTAGTGATTAATGTACTTTATGCTGATTAGGCATGTCTTTCTTCAGTCTAGATTTGAGGAAGCAAAAACCTTTTCATATTATCCTAATCCAGCCCCCTCTTGTTGTATGCTCCTAATTTCTTCAGTTTAATGTGATGATTATAAGAATTAGACAAATATGTCATAAGAAAGTCTTTGCTAAATAATCTTGACCTACAAGAGTGTTGCATTCCTCAAATATTCCAATAATGTCTTTCCTCTGAACATGTCACCTTAAAGCTTCTACAGTCAATATTAAAAGAAAAGTCCTGATTGTTTTTTTTTTTTTAAAGGCCAGATGTCAAGTCTTCAAATCCACTGAAAGAGCTCCATTTTAGCTGCTTCACAGAGGATTTAGAGTCAGAACTAACCTAAACTGTAGTGCAGGGATATCCAACCTTGGCAAATGTAATATTTGTGGATTTCAACTCCCAGAATTCCCCACCTAACATGGCTAGCTGGGGAATTCTGGGACTTGAAATCTACAGGTCTTAAAATTGCCAAAGTTGAACACCCCTGCTCCAGTGGGTGATCATTTCAGAAGACTGATGTTCCTCTGAGATTCACTCCTTTGACCTCAATATTTTCAGGGGACCACTAGCAACTTTTCCCAGCAAGATTAAAGCTATTTCAGGGTCCTGAAGATAACCTGGTACCATATGATGAAGGGCCTTATAGGTTAAAACCAGCAATTTAAATTGCACTGGGAGGTCTATAGGAAATCGGTGCAGGGCCTTTAATACGGGTGTAACAAACTCTCATTGCTAAGGACTTGATTGTACCTGGGTTAGTACATTTTGGAGTAAATAAGTCTTCTAAGCCCTTTGAAAAAACAGCTCCAGATAGAGTGCATTGTGGTAATCTTAGAGTGTTCTTAACACAAACTCCAGTGCACATTGTAACTTTAAAGTCTTTATTGCTTTAGATATAGTGCTCTCACAATGCTCCATTTCTTCTTTTCCACTGTTCTTCCTGTTGTTAAAATGGTATAAGGCCTGCTTTCTTCAGGGACCATACAGTATATCACTCAATATTATCTTCCCCGCTGATTTGATGTGACAGATTTGGCAATCGCTGGGTTCTTTAGAATAAGCAATGTCACTTGTCAGGAACCCAGAAGCATACTTCTCTATCACAGTATATCTGCGAATAAGGTTCCTGGGACATCGAGATGTCCTTATGAAGGACTGATCCTATGCATGCGTTTTCTTTTTTCTTCTTCTTTTTTTCTCTTTCTTCAGGATAAATCATTATAAGGATGATCTTATTGCGGATTAACCTCATTAATTAAATATTTGCATCATTGGCTTTGACTTGGTGCACTATCTTTCCAAATCCAAATATAAACGCTTTCACAGTAAATAAATATTTGTTGAGCACTTCCCAGTTCCATAAAGGCTGGTAACTGTTGTTGCATTTGTTTCTTTTCATGACTTTCCGATATTGAACTCTCAGACCATTTTAAAAATGATCCATCATAAAAGCAATTGTGAGCCATCACAAGTGTTGCCCCATACAAACCACTGTTATCTGCAAAACTTGTAATTTTCTGAAGATAGCTTGATCAAATTTCAAAGTGGGTAAAATTGACAGGGATGAATAGTTATCTTCCATCTCAGAAATTGAGCAAGTAAAGTTTCTCCAGCTGATAAACTTGGAGTCTCCTCTACTTTATTCTAAATCATACCAGAAAATTCATTCTGATATACACCAAACACAAAGAGTAACACAATAGAAGTATCAAATTTTTCTCAGGCAATTAAACTTTATGCCAAGCTAATTCAATTTTGTTGCTATATTATTAAGTCCTCTAGGAAAAAAAGTCCTTCACCTAAAAGTAAATCCATTCCTTCAAATAAATCATGGTTTCTTTCCCCAAACTATTTTCTAACATGGTCTCCTTGTTCTTCTTTTTTGATATATGAAATATCCAGCAAAAAAATGTCCAGAGTCATAAATCTATAGTGATAAAATTAATCCTATTGCTGAAGAGAAATAAATATTTTATTGCAGTTTTATGAGTTTTTGTTCCCCTTTCACTTGCAAGTAGGTACTGTTTAATGGTACAAAGACATTATGTTGCTGAAAAATATGCTAAAAACAATATGCAATATTAGAATTCAAAGCTACACACCTGTTTTTCAGTTGCTGAGAAAAACAATCGGAGATATTTCATGCAAAACCCAAAAGACATTATCCATAGCATCTGTGGGATTATTTTGGATTTCCAGTTTTGATAGAATTAATTTGTCCCCATTTACATAAAAAAAGTATGAAATTATTGATGATTCTATGAAAGGATGATCTCCCTAGATGGGTGTCTTTGTAATAGCAATAGTACTTAGGCTTATAGTGCTTCATAGTGCTTTACAGCCCTCTCTAAATTGCTTACAGAGTTAGCATATTGCCCCCAACAATCCTCATTTTATCGACCTCGGAAGGATGGAAGTCTGAGACAACCTTGAGCCACTCAGAATCGAACTCCTGGAGTGAGCAGCGACTTAGCCTGCAGTACTGCATTCTAACCACTGTGCCACCCTGGATCTTTTAATGTAATGTATTCACATACATATGGACATATAGTGTATATACCTGTATTAAAGTTTTATTATTGAAATTAGACTGGTTGATTATCTAATATTATACATAGACTTTATATTTATGGGGGGATGTCACTGAACATGTTCTGAAGCATTGGCAGGGTAGTTTTCATCTACGTGTAATGAGTAGGGGGGAAAAAAGGAGTACTTGAATACATCCAAAATCACTTTTATGAGACTTGATTGAATCAACATTGATTGGCTGATTTTGGACTATCAAGTCAGTGCTAACTCTTAGCAGCCACATAAATAGACTTTCTCCATGACAATCTGTCCCAAAACTGACCCTTCAGCTCTTCCAATACTGTACCATCACCACCCACCTAGCTACTAAACATCTTCTTCTCTTTTCTTCCTTTTCCCAGTAGCAAAGAAAAAATATTGGTATGATTATCATTTTGGATTAAGTGCTTGAAGGTCTATTTTTCTACCAAAGAGACTAATTTTTCCCCTTGAAGCAAGCTATCTCCAAATCTCAATCCAAATTCAATCTCTTCAGTAAATTCACAGGGACCATAACTTATTTTAATGAAGTACACCACAATATAATACAATATTCATTCAGTCAGGCATTGTCTTTGAACAGAATCCACTTACAGCCGAAAATGGCATAAAGATTTAAACATAGTTTGCTTATGTTAATAATCACAATGCTATTGAAGAAACATAAATAAGTTATGCTTTAAAGTCAATTTCAATCACTTTTATTGTTTATTTTCTAGAAAAATTGTTTGAACATCTAAATCAGGGCTGTTCAACCTTGGCAACCTGTTCAACCTGTGGGCTTCAACTCTCAGAATTCCTCAGCCAGAGATGCTGAAGTTGAAGTCCACAAGTCTGCAAGTCTTAAAGTTGCCAAGTCTTCTATTTAATCTAATAAAAATCAATTTTGTTTAAATCATTTCAACTCACCCATAAGCTACATCCAATTATTCACTTCCCTTGGTTGGAAATGTGTGAGGTTGAGTTACCCATTTCTAATCTCTGCTGGATCTGTCATTGACTGCATTCCTGTTTCTCTAAGAAGTTTGTTGTTACTTCCCATGCTAGCCAAAAAGGCCATTCAAGCATTAACTAGTCCTCTCTAGATTGTTCTTCAATATCAGTCTACAGTAGGTATTAAGCATGAAAGATGAGGTTCACACATGAAGGTCCAATAAAACTGATTTATTGCTAATAATATCTATGTACAGGAATCTTCTCAACTAACTAACACCTGGTAGGAGTTAGATAAGACTCAACAGAATTCAAGGGAAGTTGGACTCAGTTTGCTTACAGCTATGTAAGGATTCTAGGCTGATCCCTCTTTTAACCCCACCCCCAGATTCTACTATTCCTTCTCCTACACTTGGTCTGCCTAACACTAATTCATTGAAAGTTCAAAACCAATAAAAAGTAGTGAAGTGACAGGCCAAGTAGTCAAATGATGACTGGGAAGGTTTCAAATGGTGACCACATGACCTTGAGGCACTGCAACCATCATAATAAATTCTGGTTGTCAAGTGTCCAAATTTTGATCACATGATTGCAGGTATGCTACAACAGTCATAAATGCATAGAACAGTTACAAGTCACTTTTTTCACTGCCATATCTTCAAACAGTTGCTAAATAAATGGTTGTGAGTTGTGGACTATCTGTATGCTGTTCTAAATATTCCATAATAACCAAACCAATTCAAACATTGTCCTTTAAATATTTTTGGGTTAAAAACATTGATCTTCATGAATAAATTCTCACAAAATTATTTTCAACCTATAATCTAGAATTGTTGGAAACAACTTAAAAGTGCCAAAGATTCTAACAAAAAATATGAACCTACAAAAGCAACAGAAATGATGAATAACATGGGTTTTAAGATTGAAAATATTTGGGTACTATTATGACAAACAAGAAATATATGTCATTTCAAAACAATTTATTTCATGGAAATAAGTTTAAAAAGATATATTAAAATAGGATAAAATACAACTGTCATTGTTGGGGAGAATTTCTGTGATTAAGAGAAATGTTTTGCCTAGAATGTTATTTTTGTTTCAGACAATACCTGTTTTGACAACTAATGTACCAATTAAAGAATAGCAGAAAGATACATCTAAATTTGTGTGGCAGGGGAAAAAACACAAGTTAAATATGAGGTATTACAAAATGTAAAAGAAAGAGGAGAATTGGGTTTATCTGATTTGAAATTATATTTTGCAACGTGTTTAATTTGCATGAAAGAGTGGAGGTTGCTGAGAAATAGAAGGCTTTGGGGTTAAGAAGGACATGATTTTTGATTTGAGAGGCATGGATATTGATGGTATGACAAAGAGAAGGTTAATGGAGATTTTAAAAATATTTTGTTAGACATGCCATACTGGGAATATAGAATAGATACAAAGCCAGATTGTGCCTGAAAATACCTTTATAGTTCTCAGTACAAGAAACATACTATAGAGGAGAAATGATAAGTAAACATAAATGGCTAGCTTATTGTGAGATGTTAGAATTTTGTCAAGGAGAATGTAAAATAAAATCATGAGACAATTTAGTGCCAGAAGGATATATTTGTCAAAGGCTCTTTTATCTAGAAATATGTAAAGTAGAAATATGTAATTATTAGAAATATGTAAAGTAGACAAAATACATTTTGGTTCTGAACACTGTGGGGCTGCTGAAATAGAACTATAAACGCATGATGAACATGTTATTGCTAAAAATATATAAACTTCTACTGAAATTTGAAACAGAAGAACAAGTGAAAGAATGTATAAAAAGTGGGCTAAGAATTTTGGCTACAATATACAAATGGAATAGTGGGAACAGATATGCTTGAAAGAACTGAAATTTACATTGTTACAATCTGTATCATGTTGTATGATGTATTATTGGTACGTGTTTCCAGAAAAAACTGCCTAGAATGAATATAGCTATTTCAAGTTTATGGTGTACAACAAGGGGACATTTTATCATGCCTGGTAGAGGTGCAAAAACGCCAGAAAATTTTAGATCCAAATAAATATACTAATTAAGAAGATTTTAAACATAAATATGCAACGGAAGCCAGAGGCCTTTCTTTGGGGACTGATTGATAAACAGCTGGAAAAATGTCATGGATACATGGTAAATATAGCAAAATTATGCACAAGTGGAAAACTTTGACATTACTCAAAATGAAGGAATGGATGATGGCATTGATAGAACTTACCGACATGACCAAACTGATGTCTTTGATATAAAAAAAATCTAATATAAAAAATCTTTATTATTGATTAGAACCTCCTTATAATCTATTTGCATAAAACAGAAAAAAATATACTAATGATATATGGTTTGGATGATTAAAAAACAGGTTATAGAAAAATAAAAACTATGCTGTAATAAGAGTAAGAGATAATTTTATACTTATGTTTATAAAAGCTCTAAAAACTATCAGAAGCTATTTCTTTATATTGTATTCCTTCTTTCCTACACTTTTGGCTTTTTTTTCTTCTCTCTTTTCTTTATTCTAAATATTAGTTTCTGTAGTTTTTATCTTTTCATATTAAAAGCTTAATAAAGCTATATTTAAAAAGCACATTGCATTAAGGATCTGATATTCTCCAGAACATGTGATCAGTAGCAGAGGTGCTATTCAGCCAGTTCCGACAGGTTCCAGAGAACCGGTAGCAATAATTCGGAGAACCAGCAAATACCACCTCTGATTGGCTGACTGCGGCAAATACCTCTGATTGGCCGACTGCATAGCCACGCCCAGAAGAACCGGTAGTAAAAAAGTTTGAATCCCACCACTGAGTTTGGCTAAAACAATGTGTGTACCTCTATTGAGCAGGTTACACATAAAGATTTCTGAAGCAAATTGGGCCAATTTTTGTTGCATTGCATTGATAATGAATTGATCTAGCCCTGAGAATTGTCTTATTAGTGAAGTCTAGTGAAGAAGTCCTAGTACTTATTATTTCAGTTCATTCAAGAATCTCTGTTTTATCCCTCCAGAAATTGGATCAGGCCTGTTTGGACCCCAGGCATAAGGAACTGGTTGAACATTTACAGAACAGCCTAGCAATTCTGACAAGAACAATTGAAAGGGCAACAGGTGCAGCAGAGAAATTAGGAGCTGTCCATCAGGTGAGACTGTAAGTTTATTATTTCTGTCATTTAAACTCTGAATTATTGGAAAGGTGAGTAGATTGCTACTGATCACAACAACTACCATCTTATGGGATCATTGGAAGGACAGTTACTAAACTTGGGCTACTCTGACAACTTAACATATGGTCCTGAGTCTTTGTGTCTGATGCCAGGTTAGGGAAACGTGTAGTCCTTGACTCATGACCACAATTTTCATTGCTAAACAAGGCCATTATTAAGTGAGTCATGCCCAATTTTGACCTTTTTTTGTAATGGTCTTAAGTGAATCACTAGTTTTATTGTTATGTAACTTATGCAGTTGTTGAGTGAATGAAGCTCCCCCCCCCCGCCCCTTACTTTGCCTGTTCGAAGCTGTCTGAGAAAGTCATGGATGGCTATCCCATGACCCTGGGACACTGCAAGCATTTTGTAAATCCATTTGAAGAATGTTAGAATCTTAGAATTCTGCTAACATATTTTTTTTATGTAATGGTGTTACACTTAGGCAAATAATCAACCAATTTGCATATAATTTAGCCACTGGATAGTTTTATATGATGAGGCCACTTTTAAAACTAAATTAGATGAAATAAAATTGAACAAGGAAGCGAATGCTCTCCCAGGACTAGGAAGTCTCCAATTCAAAACTTTTATTCATTCTCCTTAAATAATTTTAAGCAAGCCGCCATCACTCTGCTTCCTGCAATATGTGCTAATATGGCAGACTTAGCAAAACGTAGCATCTTGAGCCTCTGGAAATACTATAAAAGGTAAAAATATCCTTTGAGAAGCTTAATTGCTCTCTGATTCATGTCATTTTCTTTATATCAATATAACAGTGCTTTGCTGCTGTTGTCTTCCACTAACCAGGTTTGATCTCCCTTAAAGTCTAAAAATCACAATGGAAATCTAGCCCAATGCAAAATATTAGTCATAAGGTTCATGGGCTCAATTAATCATTGACTATCCTATGGTGATGGTCATTACTCAGTGAAGGATCTACACAATTCAAAAAAATTAGGGTTGAAGCAGGCGAAACTGTTCACCGATCTCCTTGAAGAAGGTTGGGCTGGCTTGGTCATAGTTTCCTTTATTACTCCACTCCTTGGATTCATTCATACCTTCTTGTTCTTCCTATAGGAGGCTCGCATGAGTCGAGCTGCAGAACTGATGGTGCAACATGTGGAGAATCTGAAACGGCATCACCTGAGGGAGCATGCAGAGTTGGAGGATATGAAGAGACTGATCCAGCAGAATTCCAGAAACTGGCAGTTAACTGAAAACAAGGGTAAGATTGGCTCTCTGGGCAGCCTGAGGCCCCAGGCCGACATGAGGCCCCCAATCTCTTTCTTGGAGCCCTAGGGTTCCCCCTATTTTGAAGCATGAAACGGTTTAATACAAAACCTACTGTCTTTCATTATTAAGCATCTATCCTCAGCCGCTGTAAAGTTGCCCACTTTGGAACTAGGAATTGTTCTCCTGGCTCCTTAGAAAAAAGCCTGGGATGGAAATATAAGACAATGAAACAGCTGGTGTGCATAGAGAAGAGAAGAGAAGATGTAAGAGTAGCACTTATTAACACTTGCTTGGATTCTGAGGAGAAGAGTGGAAAGAATTTGTTTTTAATCTGTTTGAGGCTTTATAGCTTTAAAAAATACCAAATGAGTTAGAATGACACTTGTTTCTTGATCATATATCAACAGGTTCCACAATGATGAAAAGCTTGCTATTGAACCAGCTGCACTTTAAATATACAGGAGAGATTTTTTTTTATAGTTCAGCCCTTTTCTAGTTTTGCTCTCATAACTGAAAATCAGAGATGTCAATGAGCGAAGTGTGTCTAATAGGTTAAGACATCATTGAAGACTGTTTGATCGAAGTTCTGCCTCTTTGCTAATTCATGGCTTGTATGGTCATGGTTGCTATCTTGACTTTGTCATAACCCCCCACCTCACAGAGATCTCTGTAGAAAATCTATGCATAATCTGCAGGAGTCAAGCTGTTTCTTAATTGACTTGAAGTTCTCTTTAACGTGGTGGTCCATCTATGGTAATAGGGAAAATATTAAGAAGGTTTGTTTAGCTCTGACCTGTTTTCCCTTAGAAAGAAGCTTTCCTACCTCTTAAGGTTATGCAAGCTGATTAAAGGATTTTGAAACCAAGCCCTGACATATGCCCATATTTCACCTTGTAGCAGAAATGGGCCGCATAGAAATTTAATAAACAAAAATAAACATGTGCCTTCCATCAATAAAACATATAAAGGATCAAAACTTAAGCATCAAGAAACAGCTCTAGCAATTAGCATAGCATGATGGAGTTTCACTTTATGATGTGTGCTACAGAATGAAATGGGTACTATTTGCTTTCGCAGTAATTTCTCCCTTTGGTTGATTGGTAATTTCCCCTTCAACTTAATTACAAAGAAGAGGATTTTCTACAGCAAGAGAGCAAAGGCTAAATAAATCCTAACCATTTTGATTTTTCTCTCCCTTTTTCCCAAGCTGATATAATTACATTTTTAATCCATTGCATGTTGTTAGTTGCGAAGTCGTGTCCGACCCATCGTGACCCCTTGGACAATGTTCCTCCAGGCCTTCCTGTCCTCTACCATCCCCCGGAGTCCATTTAAGGTCGCACCGACTGCTTCAGTGATTCCATCCAGCCACCTCATTCTCTGTCGTCCCCTTCTTTTGCCCTCAATC
>JANHJO010003664.1:92125-105060 GCA_032468235.1 Pseudoxyrhopus heterurus | reverse complement strand
TTGCATTTCATTATAAAATATGAGACAAGTCAATTCATTTAAAATTTGTTGGAGCTTTTGAAAAAAAAAATCACCTGCTTGCTAAGATTTATTTTATGCCCTTCAATCTTTTTAAAAAAAATGTTAAATAGAAAATAGAACACTTCCAGAAATTATTTTATTTTTATCTTCTTCCACTCTACATGTTTAACATTTTTAAATAATACCTATCTTGAATATTTCCCCTAAGTGCAAAAGGGAACCCGTTTATTTGTGGCTCCCAGAATTCCTTCCGTTGCAGCTGTCAAAAACCAGTATTCCTGCATTTTATAACCCCTCAAATGACTATAAAAAGTGGCCCAATCTTCCAACAGACATACCCCAGGAAAAGACACCTTAACACCATAGATTAAATTTGATATCATGACAGGTATTTTAAGTGGCATTCAAAGAAATTACAGTAGTTCTTTTTTAAGTATTTGTGACCACACAACTATGGTAAAAATTATCATTATAAATGATCACAAGGTGGCAGTGTTGAGATATCTCATTGGCTCACTTTAAATATTTCAGCTCATTTTCCAATTTTCTCTGACTGCCCTGCAATTGTTTGCTTACTAATGAAACAAAATCCATGGTTTTCTTTCCTTAATCTGCCTCCTGCCTTTATGTCCTGAATTCTTTTATATTTCTTTGTCAGAACATGAAAGATTCTGGTTTTTATTTATTTATTTTTATTTATTTATTAATTTTTTATGCTGTCCATTTCCCTATAAGGGACTCTTATAATGAAGGTTTAGTTCATTAATGAAAGCTTCTTAGGAAGCAATGTTGGACTAGTTCCGGGCAGCCCCAGATTCAAGTCCATTCTTGGAAACTTACTCAGTGACTTTATGTTAGTCACATTATAGCCCAACCTATATCACCGGGTTGCTATTGCAATAAAATGGAGGGTGGTCCCATGTTAGCTGCCTTAAGGTCTTGAAGGGAAGATTGGTTGAAAAGATGAATGAACTAATGTAGTTTCTTATAATAATATTAATAAACAAACAGAAGTGTATTAGTTATATTACATTTACAACAGCAGAAAACACTGTTAAGAGGAGTTTGAAGAATAAAACAGCCTTCCATATAATTTCTGCTTTCTCACTTCACTGCTGTAAGCATAATTTATTGATTTCTTTTTGAGCTAAGGTGGCAATTTTAAATCACTGCTGAGATTAGGTTTTAAACAACTAACTTGAACTAAACTTCCATTAAGGAAATTAATATTTATTAATTTATTTATTAATACAATTTATATGCCGCCCCACTCCTGAAGGACTCTGGGCGGCTAATATAAGGGAAAATTCTTATTTCCTTCTCCATCATACCCAAATCTCTCATCTTTTTTCCCCTGTGGAATGAACATTCACATTACATTTATAACTTGAACATATAAACATGTGATCACTTTATTTTTGCAAATTATCATGTAAGTACTTTATTTTGTTTTTAACTCTGTGATTATCGAATACATCTGTGGCATGGGTGTCCAACCTTTTGGCTTACTTGGGCTGCTTTGAGTTAAGAGGAATTGTCTTGAGCTGCATACAAAATACATAATATAGTTAATTAATGTATATAAATCACATAATCTTAAAAGTTTACGATCTTTTGGGATCACATTACTTAGCTGTCCAGGACCGCATGTAGTCCACGGGCCATGGTTGGACACGCCTGTATATGATTTTCTCATTAAATGAAACTTACCTGGATTCATGCAGTACATTGAACCATAATATCATCACATGGACTGGCTTCACATAACATGCTAGGTTGAAACATAGTTGTTAGTGTACAAACTCAGAAGAATCTTCATTATTCTTTTAATTGAAAACATAAAACATGTCAACATACATTAGATTATTAAAACAGAAAAGGAAGGCACTTTTTTTTCTCATTCACACAACTTTCTAGGTTTCTTTTAATGCAAGTTTCATAGCATGAAAAGGAAGTTCATAAAATGAAAGATACAATCCAGGCTTTCACTTGGGCGACATTGTAGAAATCTTCCTGTTATCCATGTTTTCATTTGGTTCCCTTTTTAGATTTGCTTTTGCTGACACAAGTGATTCAGTTTTTATTATTATTATTCCAAACAATCAATTATAGAAACGAGAGGAAGATAATAATTACAGGTGCTCAAAATAGCTATAAATTTTCTGCTTTTCCCCATAAATATATTTGCCATGGAGCTATATTGAATTCAGGTGACACAATGATATTTGCTACTCAAAAAAGCAGTATTTTTTTCCCCAAACTCAAATTATTTATCTTTTCTTCCTATTTTTTCCAAAGTCTCTCCTATGGAAGTTGCATTTGAAATGTAGTGGTTCCCAAATAGTGGTTTGTAGAATAAACATCTGAAATCATATTATTTAGTTACTTTTGCTGACTCATTGATGGCTGGTGGGGGGGGGGGTTATGTACGTAGAGGCATCAAACCGGATTATGAGAACTATCTACAGGATTACTATCATCCAAAAACATACTACTAAAGTTTTACATATCTTGGAATGTACTGGTAGTATAATTTATTTTTAAAAATATTAAGTCACCAGTACAGCAATTACATGAAACCTTGGGCTAAAACTCTTGATCTTAATTATAATTACTTTGCATATTTAATTCAAAAAGAGATATGATATGCTTGGAGGAAGACATTACATTTTCTGAAAATTATTTTATATGATTTTAAAACATTTGTATTTAAAAGTTGTAAATGAGTGCTTTAACATAACTATTTTACAATACAGATTTGAGAATGCGTAAATAATTGCATATCAAGCCAAATACATTTGAGCTTTCAACCTCTTAGCGGGGGGGGGGGAGTGTATGGTTGTAGGGGATAAGATCAGATAAAAATGTTGGACAGTTACTTTTTAAATCTGAAACTGTGAAACATAATTTTTCAATTTTGTAGGTCTATCTGGTTCAGTTCAGTCTGGCAAAGATCCTTCACATCATTTACTATCTGATCCTTTTACTGGGTATCTCAACAACTAAACATGATTATGCTTGCATTGAAAACATATGCTGCACCATATGCTCCACAATGATGTCTATTTTCATCATTTTTAATGTAAAGTATCTGCTGGTTATAAGCAACAAATGTACCATCTTCGAGAATATCAACCTCTGTGTACTACAGATTTGAACCTAGTTAATAAAGGAAGTATCTGCCACAGGTTCAAGAAAGCTAGATAAACTGATAGTGAAGGAGCATCCCTTCAATCATTAATTAACTATCCCATTGTAAGTTTTAGTTTAAAATGTTAATTCAGTAAATAAAGGAACAAATATGTATAGTCAGATGGTCCTCGACTTCACTATGGGAATTAGTTTATATTCACAGTGTGTGAGCCATCTTTTGAGTTAATTTTTCAAAGAATTATATTTTAAAGCAAAGTATTCCCTTATTTCCTTTTTTTGCATTCCAGCTTGCTTGGGAATATGGAATACCTTTCTTTGAGACCAGTGCAAAGGATAATATAAATATTGAAAATGCATTCTCAGTTCTAGCAAAAGAAATATTGAACAAGGTAAGGTAATTGAAATAAACATTTTTCTTATACCATTTCATATGAATTAAAAGAGACTGTCCAAGGTAAGAGATCTGTTTGCTACCTTTCTATATTTTATTCTTTATCATAATAAGCAAAAAGCTTTAAAGAAATAAAATATGAACCAGAAAGGCTCAGTTTTCAAAAGGTTTATGTATATTGGCTGTATCTCAATTATTATACTAAGGTACTGAAACCAGTTCCTTCCAATTCAGTAGACTGAACACTCAAGCTGCGAGATGTTAATATTTATCTACTTATTTATCTTACAGGTAGTCCTCGACTTATTAAAACTTTTATTAAAAAGTCATAAAAGCAAGCTGGATGACTTTGGACTAGTCACACACTCTCAACCCAACTCACTTCACAGTGGGGTTGATGTGGGAAAAATAAGAGGGGGGAGGTGTGTTTAATATGTTTGTCACCTTGAGTTATTTGTAAAAATAATACAGGCAGGCTACAAATAAATTAAAACAGTAAAAAAATTCACCTACATTTCAAATCAAATAAAAAATTAGCATTAACTATATAGCATTATCTATATCCCACAAACTTAATATCTTTCCTGAATTTCAATACAGGTAATCCTTAGATTATGACCACCTGTTCAATGACTATTCAAAATTACGATGATACTCAATGAGGGGGACTTATGAGTGATTCTCAGATTTGTGGCTGTTGCAGCTTCTGCATAATCATGTGATTGTGATTTCCAACAATCCCTTCTGGCTTCCTACAAAGTCAGTGGGGAAGCCAACAGGAAATCTGAAGTTGCTCCCACTGCTTTTTTTGTTTGCCTATGCTCTGTAACACCTGTTTGCAGCACCACCTCCCACAGCACTCTGCATCTGCCCATGCTCCTTAGTACCTGTCAGTGGCCCTGTCCCTCTGCGGCACCCACCTATACTCCCTAGTGCCGGTCTGCAGCACCTCGATGCCCCTTATGGTACCCATGCATACAACCAGGCTCTGGCGCGCCTGCTCACAACATCCCCTGCCTGCCCATTGCTCTCACTTCAGCTCTCACCAGTGAGCCTGAGTTATGACTGCAACCAGAACTGCAGGGTTGCTGTTGCTAAGCAATGCAGTCACATGACATCGCTTTACAACTGCATCACTTAGTGGGATGCATTTTGCATCCCTCAAGTCATTACTACAACGGGATGCTACTTGAATTTCTTTTCTCCACTAACAGTAATTTTATTTTAAACAATTTTATTTCAAATACTGAATAAAAAAAGTATTTATTTTACCAGCTGAACACAATTCTATGGCTTTTCCCCCATCAGAATTCCTGTGTATTACTCAACTTAGATGTGGTGGACCTAAATGAAAAACTACAAACAAGATCATGCTGCAAATTGTGATTGTACAAAGAAAGAGAATTCTACTAATATTGGTAACTTGTATATATCAAAGCCTTGAATCCTTAACATATAAATTAATCAGTTAAAGCACTGATACAATGGATTCTTTATCCATTGACATTTTATTTAGTTGCTGTTACAAGCCAAACAATTATACATCATGACTGTAAAACAGAATGGAAGAGTAAAAAAAATACAAACTATCTTTGAATGTTGGCTATCATAGCTTATTTATACAATAAATAAACCTAAAAGGTGAACATGACATCTTTGTGAAGATTTGAATTCATATTTACTAGCGAGCACTTTAAAACACTTCATAAAATGAGAAAAAGAAATAACCTAGAGTGAACTCAGAAATGGTCACTTCAAAGCCCCAAAGCAACCCAAAATCATAGACTAACACTCAAGAATGACCTGAAAATAGAGATGAGCAACAACTGATTTCTCCATCTCTCTCCAAGATTCCCAAAATGCTTTTACAACACACACTTCTTCTGAGGCTTCTACCAGTTCTCCAGCACTTCTAGCTGGAGGGACAGAATCTTACAAGTGAGAATGCACCTCAGACTTTATACTTAGGAAATGCCTTTTAACAGTAATTGGAGACAGTCATTTCTATTTTTGTATACTTACCAATAAGCAACAACTTAGGTTCTTTATAAAAACCCTTTTAGCAGAAACAACTAAAGAAACTAATCACTTACAGAAGCACAAACATTAAGGGAGACCAGCGTGGACATAACAGGAAGGGACATTTAAACTCCAGTAGGAGAGGGATTCTGTATTACTATATAATGAAAAGAGGGAGAAGAGAATTAAGAACAATTGGTTCCTACAGAATAACCAGGTCTCCTACTTAAGAGCTTATAAGAGTTGTTGGGACACCAAAAGAGCTCGTTTTATCTTCAAGCAAATTCCTCCAATGTTAACTGCATCTGATAAACTTATATGCAGCCAAATGACTACCCAATGAAATAGAATGTAAGCGCCAGTGAAATATGATATAAGAGAGATTTGTTGACATTCAAATGCCCTACAATCCCAGTACATGCAGCTCAAAATGATGGATATGTTGGAATCCAAGTTGGAAATCTCTCTATACGTACAGGGGATAAAAAGCTGCCCACTGCAAACAGCCTTGACAAAGAGAAATTCAGACAAGCACTTTTAGACAATTAACATAAAGATTATAGATGAAGCTGTAGAAGTATGGCTGATTCATTCTTTTACAACACTGCCAAGTTGTGTGAAGATGAAATATTGAGAAAATTAACGAATGTACAACAGACATGTAATCTGTTTAGCAGCAGAACTTCTGGTTCACATTTTGGGCAATAAAATTCTAAAGCGGATTGCAGCTATAATAATAACAAACAATATATACCTTGGATACATTTTGAATCAACTGCTGAAGTAATGAAAAGAATATGTTAACGTAATAGCTGGAAAAGGGTTGAATTTACAGCACCATTTATGACTCCCATATCCCTGATGTAAGATCTGGTCCATGGTATTCTAATGCCTTGCTTCTCTCTAAGGCTATAGTTGGCTCAAGTGGACTACAAGATATAGAGAACCCACAGAATAATATCCAACATTTTGAATGAACCAACCACTGGGAACAGTTTAGCAGTATCTTTGTCTGAGCAAACTCAAACAAATAATGGGGGTGTCTAGATCCCAAAGGACACAGAGTCCAAGATGGATGGCCTGAGCATCAATGAGACCGCAGCAGGAATATGGGTGGGGAAAAAGACTCAGAAGAGACATTCCCTAGTTTCTTGGTTTATAAGGGATGTACTTTCAGATTTGTAAGATTCTGTTGATGTAGCTTACAAGTAGATTTAGCTCATCTGGTAGTGTTTCCTTTCTAGTCTACCACGTAAGGCTGACGGGAACCCACATAATGACCTATGAAAGCACTATAGCTTAAGCTCCAGATGGACTGGTTTGCCTTTGGCTGCTGAGGGTTTGCAGACTCCATTTGACTCTTTGATTGCTGGGTAGGAGGGCACCTAAAAGATTCTGGTGACACAAAGGGCCAAGAAGTGGTGCACAAGAAGTTCTAGGAAGTAGTTGTAGGCTTGGGAGATGTGCTGCTCGGGCAAAATGGAGTGCACACACACACTACATTGCTCACGTAAGTGGGGATAGGCGTGCATGTGCATGCTCGCCCACGACTTTGGGCAGCCTGATTCATGCAAATGGAGCTGCACACATGTGCATGCTTGCCCATTGCTCACGCGGAACCAGCCCCTCCCCCCCACTGGTCCACAAAGCCGGAAAGGTTGGGGAACTCTGAATTAAACTATCTCAAAGTTACCAGCCTATCTTGTCTAATATAAAATAGTGTTACCACCACATCTTCCTTACGGATCTTTTTTTTTTTTTTTAAAGCCCCTACATATAGCTATTTATCTCCCCTTTTGAGAATTAACATTAGGATAACTTTGATATCCTCACTCTTGCAGCTTTTGTGGGCTTAAAAATTATTAGATCTTTTTAAAGAACCAGATAAAGCAAGTGCAAAGAATAGATGAAAATCTATTACCTATTTCTTATCCCATTATCAAGCCAGCAAGAAACCTCAGGCTCCCACATGAATCATTGTTAAGTTCAAATGCTCAGGCAGCATTTATAACATAAGTCACTTTCAGTTCCACTTTGCTCAGGAATAATTTTATTACTACCCTGTATGAGGAAGGAGGTTATCATAGCTGGCATAAAAATGCTATTGGGCAGTTAGGAAGGTAAATTTATTTCTATGTAAATAATGCCATTTATAAAACATTTTATACTAACCACCAGAAGTTGAGGCCATTTGAGGATTTGAGTTGTATACAGAAACATTGGAAAACAATCATATCTTGAGATCACATCAATGTTTAGTAGCAGAGGCCAGTTCCACTGTATCGTGCTTTACAGAAGAGTTAAATAGGTCAGGCATAATGTTGCAAATTCCTTCATGGGAGAAGAGTCTCAGGTTTGTGCTAGAAAATACCTGTTCCACTTCTAAAAAGTGCTGTAAGGTTCCATCTTGTGCCCCAAATTGTAATGAATCTGTACATTCTGGGAAAAGTCAGTATGATACGGTAGTCACATTTACCTTTCACTCCTATCTACTTACCTCACAGAGACTATAGAACTCTTGAAGGAGCATCACAAGAACAACAGTGCTTAAGAGGCTTAGATCAGGTCTTTGATGGGGCTGTATATTTGAAGGACTGTATGTTTTGAGGAACTTTTGCCATCTAGGGTTCTCGTGACTTCAATGGCCAGCTGATGGCCAGCTATTTGTCCTATCCAGGCTAAACTATTATTTTTGCTTCCAAATCCAGTTCAAGGTATTGATGTGACCGCCTAGATGGCATGGGGCCAGGCTACCTATGGGACCCTCTTTGTCCCATTATATCAGCCCATCCCACTGGATCAGGCAGGGAAAATACGTTGCAGCTCCTGTTAGTTAAAGAACTCTGACTGGTGGAATCTAGAAAGACAGCTGTCTCTGCTGTTGCCCCTGTCCTGTCAAATTCTCCCCACTGAGTTAAGGCAGGTCCCCAGTCTCCTGACCTTCTGAAAAGGAGCCCAAACATGGCTCTGCAGCCTTGTGTGGAGAATCCAAAGGATTCCACAGCCATGGAACTGGCTGGTACTCTGAGAATCCTGCCTTCAACTTTTTAACTAATTTTAACTGTGTAATCATCCTTGCCTCTTTCTAAATCTGTAATCTGTATATACTATTTTTATATTTTAACATTTTATTGTACACTGCTCAAGAGTTCCTCTCTGAGGAAGATGGGCAGTTCAAAAATGTAATAAACGAACGAACAAGCATTCTGTACAAAGCTGCCTTTAAAGACTATCTGCAAACTTGAACTGGTTTTAGAATCTAAGTACCCAGGACTTAGAACAAGAAGTCAGAACATATAATACCTGTAGAGCATTAACTATGATTTCCAAAGCTAATTAAAATTGTTGGTATTCTGGGAGTAAGTGATGTAAATAATAGTTTTCACCTATATCAACATGTCAACAGTTTTTTAAGACAAGAAGGGGGACTGATCACATTTACAAGTTGTTCTCCTGGTTTCCATAAGCTGTGGTATCCATATGGATTCTGACATCTTTCATGAAAACCCTAGAGTCCTATCTGTTCCTTCAAAGTTCCCCATGACTGGTTCTCTTTTGAGATTTAGCTGCAATACAGTCTGTTTCAATACCCCAGGGCAGTGTTTCTCAACTTCAGCAACGTTAAGATGTGTGGACTTTCACTCCCAGAATTCCCCCATCAGCATGTTTTTTATTCTTAAGGGCCTGAAATTACCTTAAGTATAGGCAGTACTCATTCATAGTTGTATGACTACAGTTATCAAAATCCATTGTTTAAAGATCTACCTAATATGCCTGACTTCTTTAATTCAGAAACCTATTTCTGTATCTCCTTTGGGAGACAGTGTCAGCAGGGCAGGCTTGAGATGTTGTCACACTGAACAAGGTATATTTTCTGTCAGACATAACTTACTTTACTGAACAAAACAACATCTGTGACATTCCCATTGGTAACCAGTCACTTACCCTAACGCATGAGAGAGCACTAGAAGTGAACATCAGTTCCTCCCCATGTCATTTTTTCAAAGCAGTCATAATACCAAAAGAGAGGATATATAAAGAGAGGATGTATTTTACCATAGAGAATCTAATTGTAAAGGCACAAGATTAGAAAGCGGGAGATTGTGCGTTCTTAGTTCCTCCTTAGGCATGAAAGCTGGCTGGGTGATTTTGGGCCAGTCACTGTCAGTCCAGCCTACCACAAAGAGTTATTGCTGTTGTGGGAAAAATAGTAACGAGAAGGATTTTGGGTATGTTCATTGCCTTGAGTTATTTATAAGAATAATAAAAATGTGGGATAAAAATCAAATATTTTTTTAAAAATATTGTATTATGTATTAATTATTCTAAAGATATATAAATTGTGTAACTCCAGGGGCTCTTGGCTAAGTATGCAATTGAAACAATACAGTGAATAATGGGTTAAAAAGCAATTACAGCTAATTCTCACTTAACAATTAAGTCATTTAACTATTTGAAAAGTTATGATAGCCACAGAATGGATTTTTTTATGGCCCGATAACCACTTCTGGGCAGTCATAAATGGTCACGCTGCCTTCCCATAGTTACTTGACTGCATTTTGGAGGGGTCATCTTTACAACAGGCCATGGTGTTCTACAGTTGCAAGACTGTGATTTGCAATGTTTTTTGCCAGTTTCTGACACTTTTTGTTGGTTACCAACAAAAAAAGCCCATTCAAATGAATGGGTTCACTTAACAATTGTGGTGTTAAGTGAACACCTAAGGACCACCACAAAAAAGTCTGGAAAATTATTTCGGGTCACATAAGTGCCTTATGACCACAATAACTTACAACTGTAATTCCAGGCTGAATTATGATTGTAAGTCAAAGACTGTCTGTAAAACCTTAAAGAAATACCAAATAATGATGGCCTACTTCAGGGGTGTCAAACTCAATTTCATTGAGTGCTGCATCAGGGTTGTGTTTGACCTTGGGGGGCCGGGAGTGGTGGCCGTGGCTCAATGTCACCCAAATCTGTTTTTGGCCGTGACGGCCTCCTGCAACCCTCTGCCAGTGAAAACGGAACCCGGATGGGCCGTGCACGGCCTCCCTGAGCTCTGTTTTTGCTGCAGAGGGCTGTGGAAGGCCATCATGGCCAAAAAAGGCTCTCCCGAGCTCAGTTTTTGCTGGTAGAGGCACCACGGGCTGGTCCTTCACTGTTTCCAGGGTGGCCCCATGGGCCAGATCTGAGCACCCCATGGGCCGAATCTGGGCTGTCTTGAGTTTGACACTCCTGGCCTACTTAGTCACTAAAATTGTAACTATTCTTTGGGTGGCTGTGGAGTAGGGAACTCTTTGTGCCTCAGAGCAAGAATAAGGAAAGCAGCCACCAACAACACTTCCCTACATGCCCCCTCCAATCATACCTTTTGATAAAAAGGACCTCCAGGCAAGGACTCCCTATTCACCTGCGTCAGTCGAGCAGAATTTACTTAGGACAGCTAGTCTCCAAAAGAACTGTGTCCTGTAGCTTTATTGACAATAACCAGCATATTGAATTGTACTTGGAAAGAAGCACTAACTAGCACAGCCCCCATAACTGTGATGTTATTAGACAATACCATATTGCACAGTAGGCGCATGGGCTGTTGCATTATGTAGTAGCTGAAATTTCAGAATGGTCTTCAAGGGCAACTCCCCCTCCCCCAAGTTAATTGCAATAATCCAGGCATGAGATGACAAAGGTATGTGTAACCATATTGAGAGCATCCTGTTCTAATTAAGGCTGCAGCTGAAATACCAGCTTGGCAAAGGGTCTCTTGGGCATGGTTTATATTTGGTCTGATTTGGCTAGCTTTTGGGATGTAGCAAGTCTTGAACTGAGTAAGGAACAACAGTGTTTGCTGTTCTGTCTTAGACTGAATGCAAATAACAAAGCACAAAATATCAAACTGCCAATACATAAAATAAGTACATCTATTTTAAGTTACAGCCATCTGCCACAATTGCTACAAATGCTAACATTCTAGGATTGTATCTCATTGTTTACCTGAAGCAATACACACATTCCTCCAAAGCAATAGTTTTAATCAAAAATGTCCCCGAGTTTCACATGAATTTTATAAACTGCTTTAGAACTAAAAACAAAACTACCATGACATGAATGTGACACCTGTCTGCAACTTCTGAAAGTAGCCATGCCTTTTTCTGAGATTAGATGGTTGCCCTCCACTACTGCCATGTTTTTCTAAGGTAAAAATGCATTTGGATTAAGAAACTGCAGAAAGGTGTGTGTGTAATAATTTTAAAAACAGGGCTACCATATATTAGTTGTAAAAATCTAGATGTCCATTTTAACAGTTAGACTTTCTAAAGTCTCTGCCATCCTGTGATTAGCTGGATTTTTGTAATCTAAAAATAGTAACCCTAGCTTTTGAACCTTGTAACATTACTACATTAAAATGTACTTATTTGTAATAGAATGTTACTTTAAACATAGCCTATGCAGTAATCAGAATTAAAACCAAATACGTTTTCTAGCTAAACATGGATATGTATTCTGAAGAAAGTTTGTTTTAATTTGCATGTCTTGTAAGGGTTTTACTCTGAAGAGATTATCCAGGATTATAATATTTTCTTGCTAGCTCTACCTGGTACTTATCTTAGCCTTTAACAAAGTTATAATGCTGCTTAATTCAAAGGAATATTGTTTAACACAATTATTTGTACCATATTGAACAATCATTGTTTTGTTTCATTCCTCTGGTAACATTGACTGCCTTTATTTTACCACATTTGCAAAACTAGAATAGTTTTCAATTACATCATTGGCTTACCTTAAACTTTGCAAGGTTGTGGAATACCAAACACTTGTTATGAGAAATATCTAGGGCTTTCTTTTTTAGTTGTATTTTTAACCTTCCTGTATAGCTTAGCTTATCTACCCAATTCACCAGCTGAAAGCTGCTTTTCTCCCACTTTTAAAAAATATACAAACTGCTTTTATTGGGACTTCCTTTATGGGAAAGGAGAGAGAGATTTAATCCACTCTTATATCAGCTGTTGTTCTACATCATTTCATCTTGTCCCAATGCTGATGCGGAATGTCACGTCTGCCTTTCAGAGACTGGAATGGAGCAGGTATAGATGGTAAGACTGGGTGGCAACAGGGCTGGGCTCTGGCTGGAATGCAGAAGCACTTGCTGGAAACAAGGCAGAGTGTTACTGCCTTCTTCCTTGCTGTTTCCACAACTGTCTGGCAGAGGACCATAGCCAGTGGGGCTGAGCTCAAAAACAAAATGCACAGTACAGTGGATCCTTGGTTCACGACCACAATTCGTTCCATAACTTTGGTTGTGAACCGAGTTGGTTGTGAACCGAAATAAATTTTCCCATTGGGTTGTATGGAA
>JANHJO010003664.1:71675-82867 GCA_032468235.1 Pseudoxyrhopus heterurus | reverse complement strand
GTATAAGCCGAGGGTGGTTTTTTCAGCCCTTTTTGAGGGCTGAAAAACTAGGCTTATACTCGAGTATATACAGTAGTTTAGTGGTTTAGTAAATGAAATATAAGCTGTGAATGACACAGATCTAAATCTCCCTAAATAATGAAGAAAACTATTGTTCACTTTCCAGATATTTATGAAACTCACGTATCTTAAGAACTAAGGAAAAGTCTTTCAAGTATTAATGAGAATTATTGTCCAATGTTCTACTTTACTCAGTGATAGCAAAAAATACCGTACACTAATTTTGTGGGGGGAAACCTTATAATACTGGATCAACTCAATTGTTACAACGTACTAAGCAATCTTTAATTTCTCCAAAAATCTTATCTGGGCATGATCACAGAGATCACACAGAGATATTTTTTACTATAATACTATCAGCCACACTGTGTGGAACTGCCTGCAATGAGAAGTATAAGAGTACAAACCTTCTGGAGAGTACCATCTCAGGTGAAATATTACATCCAAGCACATTACAACTGTACTTCAAGACCTGCCACATTAGTTGTCAATAAGTTCCAGATGTAGTCCAAAGTATTGGCGTTAACCAATCATTTTGTTTGTCTTAGTGCCCCAATACCTTCAGGATCATCTTCACATCTAGTTTTTCCTGGGGATCTGTTTATACCCTTCTCGTGAGATAAAGGGAATAGAGGCTGAAAGGCTCTGTTTTCCAGTCACTATTTAAGCTATTTGGAATAGTCCCTCTTGGAATTAAGGCTTGCACCAAATCTCTTAATGTTTTGGGACCAACTTAAGATGGAAGTCTTTCATGAAGCATTTGATACTATTCAGAACCACAGAGATAGCTCTGGTGAAGGAAGGTGGTAGCAATTAGCAAACATGAATTAAGAGGGAGAGAATGGAAGATGCTGTCAGTCTTTCAAGATTCTGTTATTATAAATTATATTAGTAAAATAAAATTCCAGTATTTCTGGTGGAGTATCTTTCTTGACCTGCCTCAAAGGCTGACATCAATCTTGAAAGCCTGACAACATTTTTCCCCTCCGTCTTTTACCAAAGAAAACCAAGGCCGGTTCACTCATGTTTTGCTGTTGCTTTGGTATTGTTATTTCTACATTTTTCATCTTTTCCCATTGTAAGCCGCCCAGAGTAGCCCTACAATGAGATGGGCGGCAAATAAATTTAACAAACGAATAATTAATTATGGTTGGTCACAGTCAGCCAGCTAGACTGGATTTAGCATTTTTATCCACCCATTGATTCATTCCTATGGATCTGGGATAGGCAGATGTTGTTTGATGATATTGTCACAGGATGTAGACTGTTCCAAGAAAAGCTGCCTTTTGCAATTGACTGATGGTGATTTTTGTCAATGCTGATGATGTTCAGCTGATGTTTCAGTTGATTTCTGATCGCACCCAAGGTGCCTATTACTATTGGTATTATCTTTGTTTTCTTTTGCCACAGTTGTTCTACTTCTATTTGCAGGGCTTTGTATTTTGTGATTTTTGTCATCTCCAAGTACAACAACATCCACTACCAGACTGTTTTGTCTTTCTTATAGACAATTAAGTCTGGGTATTACATGGCAGATGTTTGTCTGTTTGAATTCTAAAGTGCCAAAGCACTTTACCTTCTTGTCTATTTTGTGGCCCCACCAGATATTTCTTACAAACATTCTGATATCCCACAGTTGCTACTTTGTCATGCTATTATTTGCCCAAGTCTGTGCGATCTTCTTGCAGTAGCTAACTAGGTGGTCCACTGTTTGTTCAGCTTCATAATTTATTATGGTTCACGGTACAGCCAGGCAGACTAGATTTGGCATTTTAATCCACCTATCGAGTCCCTCCCAAGGACCTGAGATAGGCAGTTGTTGCTTGATGGTCTTTTATGTTGTTTATAATACCAATTGTGGATATTTTAATTGAGCACCTGTTTTATTGGAGAGCTGTAAACTCTTCTGAGTCTGTATTGGTTTGGTAATATGCAAACAGAATAAGTAAATACAATGTTAAGCAAAGTAAGTCTTACATAAGTGTATTTGAACAAGTAGCCGCTGCATGAAGCCACAGAAAACTCTGGAGCAAAGATTTTGGTGTAATGAAGTAATTAAGCAATTAAGAATAAGCCTAGCTGACTTCAACAGCACTGACTGTTGAATTGATATCCATATAACACAGTACTTCTAGGTGCAAACTGAGTGACTATACAAAACAGAATGCCAGTAGATTTAGTAAGATGTCCACATGATTTCAAAGAATTGTAGCAGTGGCAGGAGATATAAATAAATAACATAGAAAGTAGTAAACAAGATCATGGGATGAATGCCAAGATAAAACTATGATTTCAGGAAATATTGCTAAAAACATTTGGGAGCAATACACACAGGAAACAGACAGTAGTTGGCTCCCCATATAACACTAGGTCTTTGCCCTTTTAAACCATGGTTTGTTGGAAAACTCATTTTACATATAACACCAAGCTATAAGCTTTTAGAACTTCAATAGAACACATTGATATTAACACCAAATACAAATAAACTACATGATTGTATGTAAGTTGGTAGGTTTGTAAATCTCCCTACTTTCGATATATAAATCACAACTGAGGCTGGTCTAGATTTGGAAATCAATTTATTGAAAAGGAAAGAAAGGTGAATATTAATATCAATGTTAGTACTGCTGGATATGAGAGAAAATGAAAGGTGCAGAGAAAAACGTAACATTGGAATTCCCAGCAATGGAAATTCAAATACCAATCACCCTTTGTACCTTCTAGAAAAATATGATAAGTGTGTAGTTGCATTTTTTGCTTTAGTTCTAATGCAATATTACACAAATTTACATTGCATTAAAACTAAATATAAACTAATATTACAGACAAAAATTAAATATTTATGAAAAGTGCTGTTTCTGATTTGCTGAATATTTGATATAATCAGTTCAGAAAATCCTTGACAGATCTGGATGAACAGGTGATGTAAGAATGAAAACCTTTCTATTTAATATTTAAAGAGGACATAAATACTGCAGGAGAGTTCTTGGTCTTTTGTGCTATATAGATAAAAAGCTTCAAATTAATAAACAATCTAATCTGTTGCATTTTACTGTAATATGGATTTGTGTCTCAAAAGCGCACAACATAAATATTTTCAAAGAGTAAAATTCTACTTACACTTGGCACAGAAAGTAAACATTCAGAATCAGTATAAGATTTGTTTTTCTTCAAAACAAGCAGTCAAAAGACACCTATCACAAACCACTGTGAGTCAGTGCTTCTGATTCACTTTGGAAGCAGAGTGAGACTCCATGGTATAGTGTGCAATAACTATCTCTATTACTATAATGTATTTCATGAATAGCAGTTTCTCTAAACGCATCCTTTCAAAGTTAAATATAACTTGTCAGAATAAGCTGATATATCAATGGCCCTTTAAATATAGAATTACATTTCTGAGAATTTGAGAGACAAAATCATTTTAATAGATTAACAGCTATGAGACATAATGTAACATTAACCATGGGCAAATGCACAATGGACAACAAAACAAACTACTGGTGGTCAAGGTTTCTTCTATTTGAGCCAGATGGAGTATCAATGTTTGTTCATTTAAAAAAACAATGCTAGCCCAAATGAAGGTTACAGCTACTGCATGCAGGATGGATGGAGGGGGGAAGTTTATTTTAGCTTCAGTGCTTCTAATTTCATTCTTTACATACCCAATTCAGATGACTTGAAGAGGAGACTTGGACTAGGATCATACACAGAAGTAAATAATAATTCTTGCTGCTCCCCTCTACTTTTATGCTGGTGACTTAAGTGAAGACATAGTCTTCAGGAGCATAGCATGAATGTTTGCAATAGGGAGTTTTTAAGTATACATACTTCTGACAGAATTACCAATCACATAGAAATAGTTGTGTGTAGATCAAGGCTCTGTTGCAGATTGTCACACTATAAGCATGAAGATGTTGCATATATCACTAGTTTGACTAAAAGAAGAAGATCTTTATGGCTTTTATGTGTTGCTTTGCATGTTGGATTTAATAAAGAGAGTCCTGGAACTTAGCTAATGAATTAAGTATCAGTTTTACTTCAGAGTAAATAATTAAAAAAAATTCCCCTCTTTCCATGTTTTAGCTAGATATTCTTATGACATTTAAGAAAGTATAGCATAAATCTGCTTATTGACTTGAAGGCTGTCTAAAAACTGATTTATTTGTCCTTGAACTTTGTGTGACCTTTTCAAGTCATTTCACCCTTCAGTGCAAAGTAAAAACATAAATAATGTTAAGTCTTAAGTTCCCTTGTCTCCTTTTTTGTCTTGGCTCTCATCAAATCAGATGATCCTTTTATCAGGCTCTTCAAATTAGTTCAATTTAAAATATGACTAATTTTTTTCTGTTGCATAATTAATTCTATGTTTTCCAGTTATTCAGGCAAATATCTCTTTTATGAAGAAAGCTGAAGACTAGCATGCCTCAGTTCAGAATAATTTCTTTAATTGCTGAATTCCCAATTCTTGTTAGGGATGATATGAAATCACAGTTGAACCTGTTTATCACATTTTGAGCTGGACAAATAATATTTGTCTCCATTAAAATAAAATTAGTCTCCAGTATTATTCCATTTACTTTATTTAACTGTAAGGACAAGGACAAAAATCATGAAGTATGTCTCCAGTTTTCCAGTACCTAGAAGGCAGTCAGGCAGGCTGGCTTTGAAGCAAGTCTTCTACTGTGTACATAGAAGAGATTACTACAGGAAGAATTCATCATGAAATAAGATATGGACGATAGTGTCTGTTTTGGTTGTAAGCTGGGTGAAAATTAATACATAATTCTTTAATAGATAGGATTCTGATATGCTGTTTTCATTTGTACATCTACTTTAGTTTTTAGCAAAAGATCTTAGAACTACAAAACAGATTTCGTAAAAAATCATAATAGCTATAGGATTCAAGAGTACCTATCATGTCATTTAAAAACAGAATAATGTGTATGCTGTGGCTATATATTGCCTATATTGTGCTTATATTATATAGCAGACAGAGTGTTTCTTTTACTGGAAAGTATAAATATCTATAAAGTGCTGGTATTATTACTATTATTGTTATTACTAGTATTTCTGTATTATTTAAAAAAGAATACAGTATTTATCAAGAGACTTTGATGGGTCAAGTTACCTAGTGTGATGGCATTTTCATTGTGGAAATTGGACCATCTGAGAAAGTACAGCTGAGAAGTGACTCAAAGCAATCTTCATGCAACCACTTCATTGCAGTGTATCTAGCCATTTTGTTGTACTTCTGTCAATTTCTTCCCTCCAAGTGACCACAGCAAGGAATTACTGATTGAACAGATGCTGCCAAATTGCCTCAACACAGATTTGCATAGTTCTGTGTATCACAGTTCCTTTGGGTTGAGCATCAAACGTGGACTTACAGAAACCACCAAAGGATGCCAATTAACTAGCATTCTCAGTACACACAGACTATTATTAGTAGATAGATCATAGCCAGCACCCTCACTTGCAGCATAAGCTTCCTGGTATACAACCAGATGCACCAATCTCAAGTTTACAGCTCAAAGTAGCAGCTACAGGCCTGGTGCTTAGCAATCTTTGTGAACTTACCACATGCCCTGAATCAGCCATTTCACTGGACAGAACTAGATTCACTTATATCCAAGGCACTTCACTTTGGACAATATTCTACTTTGGCTGTCTTCTCAGAGAAGATCTGCCAGTCCTGATTTTCTGGCCACTGCTGCTATTGGCATTTCCTTCTGCTAGTGACTGGAAGAAGAGATATAGCAAGGAGTCAGAATCATCAGCTGCCCACATGCCACAGTTGCCTGTGCATCATGTCATGTTATTTTCCTGATTGGAAAAAGTTGATGTTCAGGAAAAGGAATATGTTGCAGCCATGATTGGTCCTCTAAAGCAAGTTTTAGATTATTTTGGCACTCACGCTGCCTACCTTGTTCTAAATGGACAATTCAAATATCTTGTCCTAATCAGGGCTGATCTAACAGTACAAACCCATAAGATAATCACAAAAATTTTGGTGAGTCAGACTGAGAGGCAGTTATAAGATGCTAGGTATTTGGTGCTGCTGTACATGGACATAACATGAAATTGACTTCAATAAAAATCAGTTGCAGCATAAAGAAAATAAACATCCCATAAATTTAGTAATAAAAAATAGTTTCCATCTGTTGCTTCTTGTCCTGCCTTCAAGTGGTTTGGAGAATAGATTGACTCCCTCTTCTTTGTGGCAGCCCCTTGGATATTAGAACACTGCTATCATGTTACCCATAGTCCTTCTTTTCATTAAACTAGACATACCCAATTCCAGCAACCATTCTTTATATGTTTTAGCCTTCAGTCTCCTAATCATCTTTGTTGCTTTTCTCTGCACTCTTTCTAGATTAGAGTCTCAACATCTTTTTAACATTGTGGCGACCAAAACTGGATGCAGTATTTCAAGTGTGGTCTTACCAAGGCATTATAAAGTGGTATCAGCTCTTCAGGTGATCTTGATTCTATCCCTCTGTTAAAGCAGCCTAGGCCTACGTTGGCTTTTTTGGTAGCTGCAGCACACTGTTGGCTCATATTTAAGTGATTGTCTACTAGGGCTCCAAGATCCCTCTCACAATTACTACTATTGAGCCAGGTATCACCTATACTATACCTATGCATTTGGGTTTTTTTATAAATGAAAGTTTATTGTTTAAAAACATAGAATTCATTTTTACATTGAGAATTACAAACTTTCAGTATTCGCCAAATACATTTTGTTGTAACTATCATACATTTATTTCTAATATATACATACTCAACTATCCTTAAAAATCAAAGGAAAAGAAGATACCAAGTACTATAAAACATGGGAGATGTTTTACAAATGGCTTAGGGATAAATATGGAGACCAGAAGTATTACTAACTTGAGAACTGGTGAATACGTACAGTGGTAATAAGATGAAAACGGGCACTATAAGTAAGGCATGAATGTATGTGAGTTGCCTATGCATTTGGTTTTCTTGCCTAAATGTAGAACCTTAGTTTTTTCATCATTGAATTTCATTTTATTAGATAGGGCCCAGTGTTCAAGTCTGTCAAGATCCTTCTGTATCTTAAATCTATTCAATAGATGGGATTGGCTTCAAAAATAGTGCTAAGTATGGTTTATTAAATAGGTGTAAAAGTTGCATTCACACTTACTGATAAATTAAAGCAATCATGTTATAGTTTAAAACAATGTATGAATAGGAAGGCTTAAAATATTATACAGAGGGCAGGCTTGAGATTTATGGACATATTGCTATAATTTGTAATAGCATACTTCTAAGAAATATAGAATTCTAAGTGAACTCTGATTTCTGGAGCATGAATGAACACATTTTCAAAAATGTTAAATAATGGCTTTAGTAATGTGATAAATTTTGGTCAGATTCAGGCAAACTACAACAGTACAATTTTGTGCTCTGTATTGTGTTTTTGGTCTCATGATTTGAAAGAATATATGGAGATTCTTTTACAGTCCCAAGCATGTAATGTTCACTGCATTGGGTCTGGTAAACAAGGGTTCATTGTATCTGTATGACACTATACACAGTCTGTTCAATAGAAGAGACTGCAGTTTGTTCACGTTTGCATTAAATATAAGATGTTTCCATAATGCCAGATAGGACATTCATTTTTTTTAACCATAATAAAAATAGTCTTTAAGAAGCACATGTTTGTGGCTGTCTAAGTTATGATTTTGTTTTGTTTAATTTAAATTTAAATTAAAAATTAATTAAATTAAAAAATTAAAAACACCTCTTTTCACTGATTTTTCAGTTATGAAGATAAATAGTATGGCATACCATAAATGATGTGACCATATATGCATACAAACATAAATCTAATTAAAACTGTTGCTTTTGCTTCCTCAAACTTGTCTGAAAGATCATATGCTAAATACTTTGGCCATACAATGAAATGAGTGAGAGCGGGCTGATTTATTTCATATCTGCTTATTTTTCTCCCACATAGGCACAGAAAATGTCATCTCCGTGAATGGGGAAATAGGTTTCTTATCATTTGCTCCTATACTAGGCAAAGAGGCAGTGGCCTTGTACTCTGTATACAGAGCTGTAAAAGCAGTATCTTTCCCCTGCCATTTATGATAATGACATCTCCACCCAATTGATTTTTTTTTAAATTCCCTGCATTCTCTCTCTCTCTCTAATGAATGTTAAAAGGCAGAGTTGGGATATTAATCCCTTTCCCCATGTCCTTGCATCTTCTCATTGGTAATGTATATAATTTGTGAGGTTATACGTCCATTTCGACTCTGCCTCTCTGAAATGCCTTTTACTTTTCTGCTTACCTTCCAGGAAAAGCAATGAATGAAAGGAAACCACTCTTTTTATTTTCTAAGATTGCATCTCAATAAACCTTAGAAAACAAAATAAGAAGCATTCTTGGAAGTAAAAATGGTACCTGTGGCTGGTACAACATGCTAACTTCCTACAGCATGTATTTATTTGGAATATATATATATATATTCATTCCAAATAAAATTAGATAGAGCCTGGTGGATACTAAGGCAAGAAGGTGCACCTACTGTAGTAATAAGCAATTTTGCAAGCCTATGTTTGCATACATTCATAGGCAGTGAGATGAACTACTTGTGCAATCAAACCTCTGTGGTGGCAGACACACAGACAGCTTCTTCCTCACAATCTTGTAGGAATAAAGAGTCCTCTTCTCTAGCCTGACAGCATACTTCCCAGCAATAGGGGCAAGCAAATGAATGAGGAGCAGCAATACTCGCACACGCCCAATGCCTACCTATAGCTTTATAATACAATATAGTGCAAAGTAACTTTCCTTAAATACAGTGCGCATTTTGTAAGCACAGAAAAATAATTTGCTGTGAAATACTATTGTTTAATGGCACTCGGATACAGTATATGAATTTCTGTTTCATGTTCCTAATGATTTATCAGAAACCCCTCTAGTTCTTGTCCACTTTTCATGGTATATAGTAATCCACTTTTAACATATTGGCAAACAGATATTCCTGGGAATATTAATATCTGTTTGTCAATAGGGAATAATATATACATACACATATACAAATACACATACTGTTTGGGACTGAATTATATTGTTTAATTTTAAATATATAAACATATATATAAGTAGTGAACTTGTAACTGCAAGCAAATACCAACTTTTTTAATCCTTAAAGTTCAGTGATAGTGAAACGCTATTTGAAACTCAAGCTAAAGTATAATTAGAAGCTACTTCTTATTGAATATAAAATGGTTATTGATACCTGGGCTACATGTTTGAGGGAAAAATACGTAATTAAATATTCCTATTTTGTATAAAATACAAAAGATATCTGATGTATGTATAGCAATGGCTCAAGTTACAAACTGAAATTGCCCTGTTGAAAAAATATAGTTTCTTTAACTGTAGCTACTCATCAAACAAGATGCATTTTGATTAATATGCTAAATATACTAAAATTCAAATAGTTTAATTAAAATTCAAGTTCATTAAAGGACCACATTCATTCTATGTTACTTGTTAAAACAGAAATGATAACATTATTTACACACACACACACACCCTCCATACTCAAACACTAAGAACAATAATCTTCTGAGGCCAAGGCAGTATAACCGGTGGTGGGATTCAATTTTTTTTACTACCGGTTCTCTGGGCATGGCTTGGTGGGTGTGGCTATGCGGTTGGCCAATCAGAGGTGGTATTTGCCACGGTCGGCCAATCAGAGGTGATATTTGCTGGTTCTCCGAATTATCGCTACCGGTTCTCCGGAACCTCTTGGAACTGACTGAATAGCACCTCTGAGTAGAACAGTTGGTTTGTTTCAGTCTAACTTATTTGTAAGTTTAAGCTTATAAGCAAGTAACAGAACCTGGCCAACTTTGTCTAAATTTAAAAACTAATTAGGGTTGGTCATAATTATTACTTTCTAGGGAGACCACCAGGGATTAAAAGGGAGTTGGGCTAGACTGGAAAGTGGAGAAACGGCTTCCATACTGTGGCCAGTATTATATTCATCTGGTTACCAGAACTCGGAGATATCTTTACCTTTCTGTACAGTGGTAGCAACACCAGAGTTAAATCATGATTGACAATTTGCAGAATTGACAAATTAAATGGCATTTTTGTTAGTTTAAATTATTCTAGTCATTTAATTCTGTGTGCTTTTGAAATTTGCAGTTGATTAGACATTTTACCTAAATGACAAATTGCCCTTAAAAATAGAAATTATTTATTGAAATGATGTAAATTCAATAATGCTTTGCAGACAGTATGTATTTGTCTTTCAGCTGAACCTTTGCCTGAGGAAGGGTATCTTAGCCAGAAATTCGGGAATACAGCTACTCTAATTGATCAAATGAAATTGGAAATAACTTGATTCTCTCAATTTAAACTGAAGGTTATTCTGCAAATCAGAGACTTTGTTATACTTTTGCCTGTCTGCTCTATAGTCCCCTAAAACATGATGAAGTATTGTCAAATAAAATGCAACAAAAACTGCAGGTTTATGTTGTTGCTATGATTCTCACAACCAATAAGTTTTTAACCTAGCATTTCAGATATGTAGGAATTCAAGTGATATTGTTCCTAATCTGCTGTGTCCAAAACAAGAGACTTCTGCATATTTAGGAATCCCATCAAATTTCCTATCATGTCTTAAAGCAATTTGGGAGGGAAGATGATTTGTAATCCAGCATGTCTGAAGAGTGGCTGGTTTGGAGTATTATGATAGGAGAAGGCTTATCATCCCCTTCCAAATATCCTGCTGGCTGTAATTATGGCAATTGTAATCCTATAGTAGATTTTTAAACACACCCACTTAGCAAAGATATGCTTGGCTAAGTGGGTGCATTTAAAACAGCTTATAAGTAGGTAACAGCACCTGGGATTAGACTGACTTGCATTAGACACTAACGTTGCCATAGTCTTTCCATCTTTTTCCCCCCCACTGTAATTGCACAACATGCTAAAATATTATCTGTTGGTAAAACTGTTAAAAAGTATTACAAGGTTATTACAGTTTAAGAATGTAAAGGTACTACCGTATATACTCGAGTATAAGCCGACCCGAGTATAAGCCAAGGTCCTAATTTTACCCAGGAAACCTGGGTAAAAT
>JANHJO010003664.1:48313-66907 GCA_032468235.1 Pseudoxyrhopus heterurus | reverse complement strand
GATTTGAACTTGCTAAATTGCAGGCAGCTGGCAGCTAAGTACTAATTACAAGTACTGCACTCTAACCTCTGTGCCACCAAGGTTCTTATCAACTTGATAATCAACTTGAAACCACACATTATAATTTTGCCACCCAACAACAATGAATTGGCAGGAAGTACAAGTCAAATAGGTTTGCCATGAACATAGTCTTTAGTGACCTGGTTCCCACATAAGAGGGATTACAAAACAGATGGGGAAACATCTGAATTATATTGGAGTACAGCAGTTAACATAGTGGTTGTTGGTGTTGCACAACCAAAAAAATATCTGGTTGAATCACAAAACAGGAATTTGTGATGGATAATTTTGAAGTTGGGAAAGTATAATTTTCTCTAAAATTAAGTAAAAATGATTGAAACCATTTTAGTGTTGAAGAATCTTTAAGAAAGAATAGCGATGAATTTTCATGGATGAAAATGGATAATGTTAATATATGTATATTCTATCTGAAATAGATGAATATGTTTAGGAGGTTGAGAACTGTGATAGGTAGGTTTGCTTCTGATGATATGGGGTCACTCTATATTATTAGTTTTATGAATTTTATGAGCCTCGGTGGCGCAGTACAGTGCAGTACTGTAGGCTACTTCTGCTGACTGTCGGCTGCCTGCAATTTGGCAGTTTAAATCCCACCAGGCTCAAGCTTGACTCAGCCTTCCATCCTTCCGAGGTGGGTAAATGAGGACCCAAAATTGTTGGGGGCAATATGCTGACTCTGTAAACCACTTAGAGAGGGCTGTAAAGCACTATGAACCGGTATATAAGTCTAAGTGCTATTGCTATTGCTATTCATAAGCCCAAGGTAGTAAAATCTCATTTAAGAAATTTAGATCTTCCCAATCCAACAGCTTAGCAACAATTCCAGAGATCTGAAGTGACTTCAAGAGGCAAAATGGCTATGGCATCCTAATGTCTCCTAAAAATCCAGACCCCCCCCTGCCCACATTGGACAATTTTTTTCACATTTTTGGGTAGTTTAAGCAGTGCACTATGTGCCTTAAGTCTCCACAAGTTTAGTCCTTAACTCTCCCTCCCCCCAAAAAAACATTTCTAAAAGGATTTGCAGTTCTGCAAATATTGCCCAAGCCACTTGGATGACACCCCTAATCCTTTGGCCTCAAAACAGTCCTCAGATGAAAAAATACTGTCCATCTCCTAATTGAAATGGTGATGAGAAACATCTGGCTTGCAAAGTAGCAACATAGTTGTAATAATGCATAGCAATGAATTTATATAAAACATTTCCTGTAAATTTCATAATCCTTATAACAGCTCAAAGAGTATTCAGTTTTGTCTAATATTGTAGATTTCAGGGCAGAGTTGACAGGAAGTGGCCTTGTAATAAATCTATTGCAGCAATTAGATTAGGTTAGATTAGATTAGATTAAAACTGTGGGCTTAAATTTTAGTTATTACAGTATACAACCTAAAGGATTGTAGCTGAAGATTAATTTACTTTAATCATTAATCGAACATGACTTAAACTTTAATCTCTTTTTGTAGGAGAACCTATAGAAGGTCTTCGAGAGAGTGATTACCTATTGATTCATTCATGCCGACAGTGGACAACTATTACAGCTCATAGTCTAGAGGAGGGCCATTACGTCATAGGGCCGAAGATAGAAATTCCAGTGCATTATGCCGGTAAGTGTAGCTTCAGAATACTGAATAGTTAACTGCACAGTTTATCAGCTACAAAAAGACTACCCCTGAAAGAAACCATGACAACAATTTCAGCAAAATAAGATCTATAGAAATACTGTAGTTTATCTCTACAGCAGAAATATTTGGTATGCTTCTGTTAAGAGGTGTGATTTATCTAATAAAATTTCATTGACTGCTGAAGGAAAATAGTATGTGTCTTATGCAAAGCTATTGTAATGTACAATAAAGGTTTTGCTTCCTGAACACTTTTGGGTATATCTTGCAGATTTTGGGCTATTAAACATAGACATAAACTTAAATTTAGCCTATCACTTTCAGTATCTTTTGGCAATAGGCTGTACATATAAAAGAAACATATTAAAACACGGAGCTGTTGATGAAGCACATCCAGTAAGTACATCAAGATCTCCAATATCTGTGGAGATCTAAAAGTAGTGGCTCTACTGCTTAGAATGCAACTCAGATATACCAAGCACTGTTGTTGCATATGAGAATGAGACAGGTGTGCAAGAGGGATGCATTATATGAAAAAGAATTTGGTTCCAGTACAGAAAAACGTGGCACATGAAACACTTGCTGAGAAGGATATTTTTGCCTCCACTTCACATAAAACTTGGATTGATGAAAAATTTTGTGAAGGTGATGAGCAAGGAAGATTTTTGTTATTTGAGACAGATGTTTCCAAGAATAACTAATACCACTATTAAGGAAGGTATTTTTGTTGGTCCACAGATCAGATACATCATCAATGACAAGTAGGTTGAAGATTTGTTAGTGAGGCCAGAAAAAAATGCCTGGAAAGCATTCAAGAATGTCTAAGAATTTTCTAGGCAACTACAGAGCACCAAACTACATTCAGCTGGTTGACAAACTTCTTACAGCACAAAAGACTATGAAGTGTAATATGTCACTGAATATTCATTTTCTGCATTCAGATTTAGCCTCCTTTCCCAAAAATCTAGGTGCAGCCAGCGGTGAACATGCTGAAAGTTTTCATCAGGACATTGCCACAGTGGAAAATGGTGTCATGGAAACTGGAATCCATCAGTGTTTACAGGCTCTTGTTGGACCCTGCAATGAAATGCATCAGACACTGAGTACAAACAAAAATCAGCAGCAAAACACTTTTAGCCCCGTTGAGCTCCTGCTGCATGCTAGAAACATTATGCAATTAAATACATTATAATCATTAAAAGTTAATTTCGTTTTTCTCAAGATTCCTATATAATATAATCATTCTGAAATTATAAGTGATTCAGTTTGATCAATAAAAAGTTTTTCAGGAAGTAAAATTTTTGAAAAAAATAGTTGCACAGTGATCAGAAGGCATTGTAAAAATGGTCAGGATCCAGCTACATTGCATTTAAAATGTTTATCTAAGGATATGATATCCTTTTTCTATTAGTTTTCCATGTGAACTGTGGAAAAGTGTCAGCAGAGGACATATATTTATTGATTGCTTCTGTTGTAAACAAGTATTGGGTAGGTAGCCTCTTCTGGTGTACTTTGATTGTGCTTAATCTTTGTGGGGTGACTATGTTGATAATGCAGATGGGGTGGAGGCAGTCTATAAAATTTTATTGGGTTTATGGAATAAGCCTGGATTTTCTTTTCTTTTAAATTACTTTAAGTCTGTTTTAGGGTTTATGTTACAATTTTAAGTTTTTCTCATTTCAAAATGGAAAGATATTTTGTTATAATTTTCAACAACCACAGACAAAGGTGTACCTGGGATTGCAAAAAATTGTTAAGTGATAGTAAATTGCATACCATTGTTGTACTCATTACATTACTTAAAGTTCATCCTGATCTTTTCTTTCTAGCAAACTGCAGGAATCCAGTGCTCAACAGGTTCCTTTTCAAGGCAGACCTATTTCACTGTCCTCCCACAAATTTAATTTTCTTTAATTTCTGGAGCAATCAAGACTTTATTTACAACTATAAACATATATATCTCTGCATTTGTTCTTAAAGACAAACACATTCAAATGGTAACTCCCTTTTTCTACTATCTTAATAAAAATATTGTATTCCCACTAGTTAATAAAGGGCAAAAATATCAATAACTCCAAAAAAAAAGTATCATGTCTTAGAATTTCTGTGCACAGCACAGACAATAATAAAAAATAATTGCTGTTGTACGGCAGTAAAATCAAGCTGGAGTAGCCCAGAACAGCCCAGAAACCGGTTTCCCAGTGTGTATGTTCTGCATTTGTGTAGTTCAATAGATAAGGCTTTTTTTCTTCTTCCTCCATGGAGATTGTTGTGAGAGAGTAGAAGGTTACAGATTACAGGTGGAGAAATTGTGCAGGAAGGAAGAATAAGGGTGGGTTAAGTTTCATGACAGAAGGAAGTGGCTGGAGAAAGACGTGAGATTGGATTTACCATCAGGAGAAATGGTATTAGAAGGCAAAATTTGAAGACTAGTTGTTACAGCAGCAAACTAGAGAAACTGAGACAGTGGTTGGTATAAAGGGGATAGACAACCCCCCCTCCTCGAAGAGCTCTATCCTCTGAAGAGCTGCATAAAAGGAAATATAGCATGTGGTGGAAAAGATCAAATCGCTAAGTCTGGACTACCAGCAATTGATGAGAGTCTGCGATAGCACCTGCCTCAAATTTGAACAGCTGGTGGGGCTTATGCCATAAATTAACATTGGGTCCCCTGGGAAGGTGTGCTTGAAAGGGACTACTTAAGGACTTGCTGTCCTGAATGAAAGGCAAAAAATGATTGGGAGAACTCTTTCTAGAGTGAGAGGACAAAGAAGCTGATCGCAGATTGAGGTCTTTAGTGATAGCAGAGCCTTGTGTGAGAGGGTCACCATAGAATTGTTGGAAAGTTCAGCAATGCAATTAAAGATTTGTTTCATGGGATATAAACTTGAGGTGGGTGACAGATAGGAATTAGTGGGTTAGTTGGAGTAGTTTTGCTTGATTTCCCGCCCATCTGTGGACTGATTGAGATAGTATGAGGGGTTGAGAAGAAGGAGGTAGAGCCTCTTGCAATGGTCCTATTCCCCAAAAGTGGATGTTGGGAAGGACATTTGGAAGGGCTGGGGAAGAAGAGTTGAAAAGTCGGTGAAATCAAGTTATGATGGTCAAGAAAGTTATGGTGGAAAACAATGGATTGCCTGGTCCAAGTAAAAAAAAAAGAGGTTGATTTCCTCTTCCACTCAATTGCCTAAGTCCTGAGGTTGAGTGGCCAGATTACTGAAAATTGTGAATCCTGGCCTGTTCCTGATAAATGACACAATTTATAATTATGTATTTATTCATGCCTTGAACATAAATGGCACCTGGTATTATCACTGAAATCTGTTAGATGGATGTAGCCTATCGGTGATTTGCTTTTCCAGCTTTTCTATCCCAAAACAAAAGCAATTCCAAGATAGGAAAAGTCAGAAGGCAACGTACCACAATTTATCTTATATTGACCAGAGGCCCTTCTCTAGAGGTGATAGGCTATGAATGCCTGTATATGAAATTGTGTTGTAGGGCTAAAGTGGGATTGTGTGGCATCTTGCTGTATTGCAGAATCCCAACCTGAGTTTTTAGATCTCAGTACAGGGTTGGTTTTGGAATATCATTGTCTATTGACAATGGAGGATTTAGAATCCATTATTCTATAAGGAGATTGATTTCCAGTGGTCTTGTTTAAGAATATTCCCACTCTCCTTTTGAGAGTAAGGTGCAGGGAAGTTGTCTTATTAGCTGCCAGGAGATGTGCATGCAATACTGTACCAACAGAAGTGCTAAAGGTCTTCTCCCAGATTCCGTGAGCCCTTCCTGGATCTGGAGGTCCCGGTGGGAGTACCTCTGACCCTGGGCTGTCTGTGCAGACTAAGACTACCTTAAGGTACCATTGATGTAAAATCCAGGGCCTGCCTGTTGCTTTCACATAATGCTTAGTTCTGTGTGCTGCCTTGGTTTTCAGTAAGCTTCTGACCAGAAGTTGAAAAGCTGCTTTTAACCTACACTAAACACAACCCTTAATGGCTTGACATCCAGGTACCTTCAGAACCACCTTCTTCTGGTAGAACTGGTTTACCTGGTTTGCTCTTCTTGAATCGGGCTGTTGAGGTTTTCTCACTATGTGGGATTGCAGGGAAATGGCTAGGAAATAGTATTGTGCCATCTTTGATTCATCAGGTGCAATAACTTCCATCTGGAAAATGAGATGGCATGAACTCTGACTGTCTTCAGAGAGGCATTTAAGATGGAACTTTTCCATAGCATTTTAATGTCTAAAGTTGTTGGATTGCAAATATCAGTGTTGATAAATGTTTTCATAATTGATTTATTTTATATATTTGGTTTTATATGGAATGTTGTAAATCCACAGAGTCCTTGTGGATTTGGCAGTACATCAATATCTTAATAATATACTTTAAATAAATGTCTATTTAAAGAGTTCTTCCACCAAAAGCCTTCATAATTTGATAATTATATAATATATTACCTTACATTTGTTTAAAACAATGTATACCATCTCAATTTAAATTCAATTCAAGTTTAAATTTAAAACAAAGAGTTTTTCTAGATCAGTACCTTAAACATGCAAAGATGCAGTTTAGAAAAAAAATGCTATTACCATACATATTATAACTTATTTTTCCAGAACGACGTGATTTCTTTCAAACTCATAACACATCTGTTTAATTTGGAATGACAGGACAAAAATGTTTATTATGTGAAGAACAAACTTAAACACTTCAAATGTTCTGCCCTACTTGCGCTCTCGTCTCTCATTTCAAAGCCATAAAAGTAGATAAGATAGTATTTTATGTTGACTGCTACTTAACCACTTAACCTAACCAATCAACCAAGGAGATGATTTTTATTTTTTCTTACTAAAAAAATCAATTAGTAGAAACTGCATCTTTAGCAAGACTGTGCTGCTTTGCATTTCCTGCCTGCCTATTAGATACACTAATTTTTTTTTCAATATATTTTGGTGCTGGCAGATTTATAGTCTATTTTAGGTATTCTTAGCTACCTTAGGCTGCTATCATTTGGACACTTCTTTGGAGAAACCAAATGTCATAAACTTTGTTTTGTATTGCCAATGTAATCTAGGATTGGTAATGAAAAATGAATGATTCATCTACTGCAATTCAGCATATTTAAATGTTGATGTTATTTGTTTCCTTAAGATACTAGATAAAGTAATTAAAACTGTAGTAGCCAGATCCAAAACAGGCAAGGTGTTTCAGATCTGGTATGGGCACCCGCACTGTGTCTGTTGAGAATTCCTTAAAGGAGCTACACCTTTTCCTGGGTTGGCACTGTAGTTACAGGATTTAGAAAAATATTTTGAGTTCAGGTGGTGTTATAGGTGTGTTGATAGGATGCAGTCAAATATTGCCACCTCCTTAACACCTCTGTAACTCAAACATATATTTTCCTGAGTCCATGTAGCTACTTTGCAATCCCAGAAAAGGGCAAGATCTCTTACAGGAGCTGCTAACAAGTACGAGGGTGCCCACGGTGAACCCAAATTTTTAGTCATTCCACATCTCTAATGAGAATCACACTTTAAAATGAAATCTAAAATATTGCATGTGAAGCTTCATTTGTTTTTTTGTATTGTATCACTGTCCACATTTGTTAAGGAGTGAAGTTCTAGTGTGGGAATTACTTTGTTGTGAAATAGTTCAGGGGATGTTTACTATCAGTATGCATTTTGAACAAACAACTATTTATCTGCGTAATGTTGCAGTCTGCGGGTGACTGATTCTGTCAGACTTCAGCCCAGACACAGCTGTTAAACTGAGGTTGACGTTCAAGAGTATATAAGGAGAGAAATTTCCAGTATATCTAGATAATTTTCTTTATTAGAGACAAAAGATGTGCCCAAAATCTGCCTACAATAAAATATAGTAACTCCTTTATGTAAGAGTGTCCATGTTTTGTAGGAAAACTGTTTGAGTTTACTATGGCAAACAATCAGGAAGAATCTAGTAGTACTTCTTCCAACTAACCAGTTTTGTTAAAAGGCATACATTTTTTGCAAGCTTCAGCTCAGTTCATTAGAAGCATCGTCTTTTATAAGATATGAATTGGGATGAAGGCTTTAATTCTTAAACATTTTTCTCCTTCCCTATTCTGAAAAAGGCCTCGACTTTTTCTTTCCCAATATTGAGACTGTGATGAATATTCTCTCTATATATACTGTGGTTCTATCTGGCTTAAGCAACACTGATCGTTACTATTCCACCTTCAGCCATTACAGATGATAGTTGCCTTTTACTTAGAAACAATCCAGCTTTAAGAGCGTTTCATTAGATTATCTATTCATGTTGGAAATTTAAGAATGTAACTAGATCTCTCTAGTTGAACCTACATCCTTGTTCTCCTTGTTTCTGACGAGTAGAAAAGTTATACTGATTGAAATTAAGTAGTGCCAAGATTGCTCCGAGGTAGAATATTGCATGAATTCTTCAGACTGACTGACTGACCGACTGACACTCTCTCTCTCTCTCTCTCTCTCTCTGTGTGTGTGTGCGTGTGCGTGTTTCACAAATCTTAACATTTGAGACACATGGTGGCTGGAATTAGGCTGCTTTCTTTTTAAGGCCAACAAAGGAGTATACATGTTGTTTATAGTCTTCTTCCATTGTTGACTCTATCTGGTTCTTTGTTATAGAATTTCTAAATTATACATATACATATGTTTGTAAAACATCTGGAGTCAAATTTTGCATTAGATTCCAGACACTCCAGACACATAAAAGCTGAAGCTGGGCTTGCTGCCAGATAAGGATAATGTCTGTCACAAGACATCTCTCTTCATTTCTTATTTATTTGTTCGTTTACAATAAATAATGCCACTGGTGTGTGTGTGTGTGTGTGTGTGTGTGTGTGTGTAAAATAAATATATATTATGATTGCATCAGCAGCCTCAGCAGCAACTTTTATCAAATCTTCCTTATTTCTTACAGTTTTTGAAGTGAATTGTGGGAAATGACTGTCCATGAGCATGATGTCCATTATTCTAGGACAGAGGTTCCCAAACCTTTTCAGTTCATGGCACCCTGAGTGTTTCAGGAACTTCTTTATGGCATTCCTAGGCAAAAAAACAAACAAACCCCTAAACCTAACACTCATGTTTATTAAACAATTGGGTCCAAATGACTTAATAACTATTTAAATTCTAACAAAGCAATCCATTGACCAAATCTATGTAAATTAAAAGAAAATAAGATTTTTATTTCATTCTTAAATAACCACATATTTTTTTATTAACAGGATCGGTATGCCTGTTGTATAAATGCACAGCTTCTCAAATCTTTGAACCTTGTTTCCTGTTCCACATTGATTTTTGCTTAATACTTGCTGTTTATCACAGCAACTAGTGAAAACCTGGCTTCACAAAGAAGTACGTCACAAATGGATGTTGCAAAACCCATCTTCGCAAATGGAGTTGCAAAAATTTTAAATATCCCACAGTTCCTCTGTGAGTTCATTGTGGCGCCCTGGAGCATTATGGCACAGTTTGGGAACCGCATAAAGAATATATCTTGCTTGCTTTCTTGCACAGTAATATATAGTGAGTGTTGAAAGCATAATGCCTCAGGATATATTGGAAATATGTACCCTACAAGCAATCAGTGCACGTCCTATCATGTTACTTTTATGAATATTTCTAAATTTCTCCTTTTGCAACTTCTAATTTGCTAGGTAAATTTGAATGTATGTCAGACATAGTTTGAAGAAGAGTGGTGATGCTGATTGGTTCAAGATAACTTCCATATGATATTCTCACAGTAACTTCCTGATGACTTCTGGCAGGAGCAGGGTATCTCTGGCAATGTAGTGCAGGTACACTGGCTCTTCTTGACCTTTTGGGGCTTTTGATGCCATCGACCATGGTATCCTTTTGGGTCAGCTTCGGGAGGTGGGCATGGAGGCCACCGTTTTGTGCTGCTTCATCATCTTCCTCCAAGACTAGCCTCAATTAGTGTAGATAGGGAGCAAGAAGTTGTGCCCATAGCCCCTGCTTTGTGGGATGCCATAGGATTTGGTGCTCTTTCTGCTCCTTTTTAATATCTCCATAAATGGATTATCTGGGTGAAATAATCCATTGCCACTGGTTGAAGTATCATCAGTATTCTGATGATACCCAGGTGTATCTCTCTCTCCCAGGTCAAGTAAATGATGCTGTGGATGCTCTTTCACTATGCCTGGTGACTGGGTGGGTCTGGATGGGGAACAGGGTTCAAACGAGCCCTTGTAAGATGGACTGGCTGTGGATCGGAGGCTCCTCTCTATCTGGGAACTTACTGTTTTAGTCCTGCATGGGGTTGCACTTCCCCAGATAGAACTGGTATATGAACTGTAGGCTCTCTTGGACACACAACTTCTGCTGGTGGAGCAGGTAGTAACTGTGGCTAAGAAGCCCTTCGCTTAGCTTCATGTTGTGTGCTAGTTACACCCTTTCCTAAATCGAGAACCCCTTTTAGTCACACTTGCCCTGGTCATCTTCCATATGGACTACTTCAATGCACTCTATGTGGGGCTATTCTTAAGGAGTATCTGGAAACTGTGACTAGTGCAGAATGTAGTGGTGTGAGAAGTTCTGGGCACCCCTACGGTTGCACTTGTAGTACCTCTGCTAGACAAGCTGCCTTGGTTCTCAGTTTGCTTCCAATTCAAGGTGTTGGTTATCTTTAAAGCCCTTCATAGGGACCAGGCTACCCAAGGAACCCAATCATATCATCTCATCCCCCCAATCGGGCAGGAAGGTGTGTTGGAGATCTCATTGGTTTAAGAATTTTGACTGGCTTAAATCCAAGAAGAAAGCCTACATCTCCGTCATCCCTGCCCTTTGGAACATCTTGCCCCCAGAAGTGAGGCATGCCCCCACACTTCTGGCCTTCCAACTAGCTCTGCCAACTGTTATGGGGGTCAAAGGGTAATATGTGATCATGGGAAATGGCTTGTGACACGAGGGTAGTCCCACAACCTTTTTATATTTGTAATATCTTAATTTTAACTTCATTTTTAATTCTGTTTTAACCGTGTAGCATTTTTATATCACTTTTTATTTTGATTGTAAACTGCTCAAAGTCACTTAGGTGAGATAAGTGATGTAGAAATGTGATAAATAAATACTGTAAATAAATGAAAATATGATTTCATCTTAATTGTAAATTCAGCTATTTAACAAACACAGATAATAGAGTATATTATCTATAAACTCTTACAATAGTTGTTACTTTTAGGCAGGTTAGCCTCTACTTCCCTAACTTGATGTCCCCTCCCCTATCCCAGATACAACACTTAACAATTTCTAGCCAGCAAGAACAGTAGTAGATCTAACACATCTGGACAGCAGGTGGGGAGGGATGGAGCAGATCATTGCAGCTTCTTAGAAATGTAACTTAGTAGAATGTTGTAGGGATCAAATTTCCATTGAAACAAATGGCTGGCTACTGAGACAGAAATTTGGGACTCCCCCCCCCCCAACATCATGGGACTTCCATATATGAATTATATTTCAGAGCTAATCTACTGCTGTTCTGCTGCTTCCAAGTGAGAAGGATAATTTCTGTGTCAAATAAATAATAATTGGTTCAGGGCAAAAACTTGGCAAGGAATTGAGTGTGTGAGCCAAAATAATCTACAAAGATCACTCCAACAGCCAAGCTTGAAAAAACAAGAAGGGAGAATCTGTGAGTGGGAAGGAGAAAGAGGAAGAGTGAAACTCCACAGCTGTGTTCCAGCTGGCTAGGATTGCCATGGCCTTTGGATGGGGGAGAAGTCAACTTCTAAACCTTTTGCTTCCTCTGCCATCTTGTTTCAGGGCCTTTAACACAGCTACTAAAAGTAACCCTCGGTTATTTCATCTGTTGATCGGCTTATCCTTGTCATTACATTTTCCTTATTGCCATTCTTATCCATTGATACAAAATTATAGAACAAAAATATATTCACATTCTTTCTTTGCTCCTCTTCTTTCATCTGTTTTTTTCAAAGAACTATTTGGGAGATTATCATCCTGCACTAACTTGGTGCTTTTGGAAGTAATTGGAGTTCTGGTCAAACGTATCTTGAAAGCCCCCAGTTGGCTGCTTGTACATATTTAACATTTTTTGTGGTTGGTCTTTGAGAGGAAATGGAATAGATTCATCTCCTTGGTGCAGGAAGTGAACAAAGGTGGCCTAGTAGTTCCCATTTATCTGTAGCTCAAGGTCTGGCACTTCAGACTATTAACCAGGAACAGTCTATAGCCAAATGCTCTGTTCCAGACTGTGCCCTTTATATCTTTTTGCTAATACACCTTTTTCGGGTTCCTTTCTTTGTCATATTACCACCATTGGTGCTCTTTCTCTATTTCATTCTATTTAATCTCCAAATATTCTTTTTTCATTTACTGACTCTGGTTTTTCTTTATACTTGTTTTCATGGCAAACACTCATTTGCTACATATCTCTTAAATTGTGTGTGTGTGTGAGAGAGAGAGAGAGAGGGAGGGAGGAAGGGAGAGAGGGAGAGAATGAGAATATGAGTGTGGAGATTGATCCTACTCCATATCATAGATGAATAGATCCATCATAGATGAATTTAAAAACAACATTTTATTCAGATCTGATTTCAATAGTGATGAACCCAAGTAAGCCATCATTGCCTTTTGCCATGTGTTTCCCTTTTTCTCTTGGATGTGGAAATTATTTTAGTAATGATGGTCTCCATAGAAACTCCAAAATAATTTTGATAGGGAAAACTATATGTAGTCCTTGGTTGCCAATTATATTCATTTGGTTAAGGAGTTTTAAAAAATGACTATTAAGTATGTACTATATTTGACGCTTGCTGCTTTAAGAGGAAGGTGCTGAAAAACCTATCTATATCTATCTATCTATCTATCTATCTATCTATCTATCTATCTATCTATCTATCTATCTATCTATCTATCTATCTATCTATGTTGTTGGATTAAGTCATTCTATTTAACATCCGCTCAGATGTTCAGAAATATGTATGGCTAGGTTTTAGAAAATGCTGGTAAGTGGGGTTGGAATACCTCAATCAGCAGCCTCCCTATGGAAACCAAAAGCAGTTCATGTCTGGGAACCAATGCCAGTCACGTCAGCCTTACTTATTAAAGCAACTGACATCATAGATTTCTCAGACTGTGACTGAATTGTGGTACCAGGCGATGTCTGTTGCTGAACTGAAGCTTGCTGCTTGAGCAATTTGTGAACAAATGCTTATTGTGTACATTATTCATAATATACAGTCACAGAAAACTAATTGGTATATGTGTATGGAAGAGCACTCCATTTCATTGTGAAAAGCAAGTAATGAAAAATAAATTACTCTGAAAAAAGTGTTCACATAATGTGCTGGGTGTTCTCAACTTGAATTAATTTAAGGTGTATGTCTAAGTAAAGCTTCTTGTCACTGTAATAAAAATTACATTACATTCTGTAGAGCGGAAGAGCCTGAGGAAAAACTATGATCTTGCTTGATTAATAAATAATAATAGATGAGAAACTAAAGAAATCCTGAAAGTTTTGGCCTTTGTAAATTAGAATTTAAACTTCTACCAAAAGCTGCTTATATTGAGCTGAAGGGACCTGTTGGGCATAAAAATGTACCATGCAACTCTAGCAGTTGCCACAGTTGGTTTCCTGCATTAAAATTCTTGAAAAGAAAAGAAGTCACCTTGTTGATACTGAAGTCATTATTCCAGTTTTTCAAGAAACTTTTCCAACTTTATTGAATTTATAATATAAAAGAACAGACTAGTATTAATTTGCCAGTTGAATGAGAAAAACATATGGCATTGGACTTAGTAATAAGATTCCACTCAATAGTAGCCTGTTCTTTCAGTTGGATGATTAAAAAAAATAGATGCTTTATTTTTTTTTTTATTCTGATTTTAAAGGGGAAAAATAATGTCTCCAGAAAACTAGGAACACAGATTACAGAACATCTACAGCAGGGCTGTCAAACTCCCAGCCCGCGGGCTGTATATGTCACATGCTGGCCACGCCCAGTTTAGCAAAGGGAAAAAGAGTCCCAATACATCGTGTGATGTTGCCGTGATGATGTGAGCAGAATGGGCTGCTGCCGGTTCGCACCGGTTCAGGTTAACCAGTAGTTAGGATTCTGCACAGTTCGGCAAACTGGAAAATCCCACCACTGGCTGGCCCCACCCCTGCTCGTTTTTCAGCCTGTTTTTTGGGACGTTTTCAGGCCATTTTTCGGTACAAAAGCAGCCCAAAAAATGGCCAAAAAAGGCCAAAAAACAGGTCGTTTTTTGGCCACTTAGGGGGTGTTTTTAGGCCTTTTTGGGGCCGTTTTCAGGCATTTTTGGGCCGTTTTCAGGCCATTTTGGCTAGTTTTCCAGTCGTTTTCCGGGCCTCTTTTGGCCAAAAAAATCAGCCGAAAATGGCCCCAAAACAGCCTGAAAAGAGCCCCAAAAAACTGCCAAAATGGGAGGGGGTGTGGCCAGCCAGTGGTGTGATTAGCCTCAATTGGCTGAATCCTACCTCTGCCTTTGAGGCGAGTGGCTGGGAAGTGGGGCTGGGTGTGATGAGTAACATCACCCACCCAGTCACATGACCAACCGGCCATGCCTACCCAGCCAAAGAACCGGTTGTTAAATTATTCCAATCCCACCACTGGATGTGAGTTTGACAACCTTGATCTACAGAAAAATATGAGTGTCTACTCAAAAGCAATCCTCATAGAAATCATATTTCTATATTTTTGTCTTAAATTTCTGTAGTTAAGGCCATTTGAGCTATAAACACATTGAAAATAATGGGCAATCAGTAGGATTCAGTATGGAATTGTTCAGATTGCAATGAACATTAAAGTTAGTCCTCAACTTATGATTGTAATTAAGGCCAGAATTACAGCCATAAGATATCTCAATCATTAAATGGATACCACATGTCTGCACCTGATTTTATGAACTTTTTGTGGTTGTGGTTAAATAAAGTGGCCATGGTTGTTAAGTGATCAATTGCAGTTTTTAAGCAAACCCATTGTCTACAATGGGCATTTTTATTGGAAAGTGGAATCAAGTTTGATAATCAGTTGTTTCTTATTAAATGTAGCATTAAGAGGTGACACAAGGTTCAGCACTACCATGATTTCACTGCAAAAACAAAATTGGCTGAATCAACAGCTATAGAATTTTCGAATCATGGGAAGAAATTATTCAATTTTATTGGTGAGGCCCCACCTGAAGAATTTAGTCATCTCATTCTAACGAGGATTCAGTGAAACTGTAATAGGTTCAGACAATAGCAGTGAAACAGACAGGGAACTAGAAACTAAGTCCTATGAAAAAAGTTGGCTACAGTAAACTTTGAGATTACAGGCAGTCCTCAAGTTATGACCACAACTGAGCCAGCAATTCCAATTCCAATTGTAAAGCAGGTCACCATGTGACCGGACACGATTTTACAACTTTTTTTGCAATGGTCATAAGGTGAATGCAGCATTCATTAAGTAAATGAATGAGATGGGTTTTGCCAGAAACTGGAAGTAAATGTTGGTTTCCAACAAAACTGTTATAAATCGTGGTCACCTGACTATGAGGTGCTGCAAATGATGTAAATGTGGGCCAGTTGCCAAGTGCCCAAAGCATAGGGAGGCCATTTCAGAACTTCAAAATTGGATTGTAAGTCCCTTTTGGGACGTCGGTCATAACTTTGATTGCTAAGCAGCAGGTCGTAAGTCGAGAACTACCTGCAAATGAGTCTGTGGGTGGACACTGATATCCCTCATCAGATATCTAAAGGCATGTGCCATTTACAAGAAATAGATTTCTCACTGGAAGTTAGAAAAAAAAACATTATAAGAGCAACTGATAATACAGATCTTTTCTCCTTCACTGGATGTTTTGAAGCAGAGAATACACAGCCTTTGGTTAGGAAAGAGTTAATAAAGATTTCTGCACCAAATCTAAGTTGAACTTTATGACCTAAATGCCCTTTCAAATTCTGTGATCTCCTCCCTTTTTCAGAGCAATCTAAGCGATGAACTTGAACCAGTGCTTGTCATGAGTCCTGGGAGTAGGTGGAGATTGTTGATCAACAGCAGCAAAACTGAGTGTGTAAAATGCATTTCTTTGCTCTCATAATATACAACAGTGGCATTATATTTCTGGAGGCAAAGTTCAGAGGAAATGCCTTCCTTTATCCTACCACCCACTTCCACTTGTCCAACAAGGTTGATTTCTAGTTCTATTATTGGCCTCCAGCCATTCTTCATTATTTATATTTTTTGAGGTATCTGAGTTCATTTTTTTCTTGGCAGTCTTGGTCATTTTAATTCTTGAATTAATTTACAGTATTTTTATCATGTGGGGGACTGTTCAAATTTACATTCACAGAGACATCTTCCCTACCATATATTATTGTGTTGTTGTCTAAGCTTTTTCACAAAGTAAATTTAAATCCAACTAGATACATTAAGAAATTAACTTTCAGAAATTGACACAATCTACTCGATCTAAGAAAACAGCATCTATTTATTTTGGGTTTTTTTTCTCTTTTACGTTTTTATTTTTGTTTTTTAGTTTCAAATTACAGTGTATGGAGGGTACAACTTTCTTTTTTAATTCAGACATTTCCATCTTTGTTGTCTTAAGTGGTATGGGGTGGGGAACTATTATTTTCTCTTGATTTTTATTTCATTCTATATTTTATCCTCCATTATCAAAGAAAGAACAAACTACTCATGCATTGAATCAGTGGTTTGCTCCCACAGGACCATTGTCTAAGTCAGGGTTGTCAAACTCGTGGCGTCACCGTGGTGTCACATGACGTATTGGGACTTTTTTCCCCTTTGCTAAACCGGGCGGGGCGGGGCCAGCATGTGACACATCTGGCCCACAGGCTGCGAGTTTGACACCCCTGCTCTAAGTAGAGCAGAGATCTAATAATCCTCCAAGTAGTTGATTAACTACCTTCTCAGGATCTCTCACAATCACCATCACTTAGTTGGCTTCAGATGCTAGGAGTTAACAATTCAGCAATCCCAACAGAAGATAAAATCCCTCCACCCCATGCAGAAGTCTGTTTAAAATGCTCCCATTGGCAGAAAGCCAGAAGATATTTTTTGCCAAATTTCCTGTTGCCTGCACACATCATACACAACCTCAATTCTGGCAGATCCTGGGCAGATTATCTGGACAAAAAGGAGACAAGGTGTTGGAAAATGAAGAAAACACATTTTTTACCAGCAGGGTTGGATGGAAACTTTTTCCCAATACAGTATAATGTGTGCAGATAGTCCTAGAGTTATGACCACAATTGAGCCCAAAATTTATGCTGCTAAGTGAAACATTTGTGAAGTGAGTTTGTCCCATTTTACGACTTTTCTTGCCACATTTGTTAAGCGAATCACTGCAGTTGTTAAATTAGTAACAGTGTTGTTAGGTGAATCTGGTTTCCCCATTGACTTTGCTTGTCAGAAGGTCACAAAAGGTGATCTCATGACCCTGGGACACTGCAACTGTCATAAATGTGAATCAGGTGTCAAGCATCTGAATGTAAAACGTGACTATGGGGATACTGTAACAGTCATAAATGTGAAAAATGGTCATAAGTCATTTTTTACAGTGCCGTCGTAACTTTGAATGGTCACTAAGTGAACTGTTGTAAGTTGAGAACTATACTTGTATTGGGTTATATACGTATAAGAAAGAAAGCTTTAGTGTGTTTTGAATTGGGTCAGTCTCTACTTCTGTAATAAATTTGATTATTAGGAGTCAATGGTCTGCAACTCAACTGAAACATTACTTTTTATGTCAGTTTTTAAATATTTTTATTAAATGCTTTCATTTTAGGTTGCAATTTCATAATTTGGTGTAGTTCTAGCATATGTTGCTATGTTACCCTGAGATGTAATGTTATGTTTTCCCCTTTCCATCACACTTTTGTTTAAAAAGTAACTATTTCTGTTCTGCTGTGACTCTAATGATATACTTTGTGCCCGCCAGGGCGAATTTCAAACAAATCTGCCTTTCTAGAATGAAGAACACTTCTGAGAATTTGTAAGGACAGTAGGGAATTCTTTGTTCTTCTTTAATTACATTTCCAAGGCTTTTATCTTTATCAAGTCTTATTTGAGGACCAATAAATGCCTGCTGCAGATTTTTTCAATGTGATAGATATGGACATAATCTTGACTGTTAGCCATGTCATTTAAGGTTTAATAAAATGTAGTTCAGCCAGCATCTGGAGAAAGGCTATCTTAATGATTATAAATTGATATTTAATATGTGCTGTCTTGATTTTTTTAGAAGGGAAATATAGAATAATATTGAAGTATTCTTTATATAATATATAAATGTTCAAATGATTTTTTTTAAAAAAATCCTTTTCCTTCAAGGCAAACCTTGAATTAATTCCTCATTTGCAAGAAATTAACAAAATTAAAATTTAGAAATAGTACTATTAATTGTATGCATTTTAGTGTGTGTTAAACAAAACATTCCTATTTTGCTCCTATTAAACTTCATGAAACAATTGGTAAAAGAAGAAAATTCAGAAACTTGTTAGTGTATTTTGTATATACCCATGTTTCCCCTAAAATAAGACTCGGTCATACATACATACATCCAACAAAAAAGGCACCAGGTCTTATTTTGGTGTGTGTGTGTGTTTTACACTGACTTATCTTGCAGTGGCAGCACCAACAGCCCCGCCTAGCAGGAACACACTGCTGGCCCACTTCTTCCGCAGCCGCTTGCCGCTGCTCACACGGGTCTCCCCCGGCTTCTGTTTTGCTGTCAGAGACCTTCCGGAAAGCTCTCTGCAATCAAGAAATGAGGTCTGGATTGACGTGCGCATCACCCCTCAGCCTTCATTTTGCCGTCAGAGTCCTTTCCGGAAAGCCCTCTGCAGCTGATAACAGAGC